>JADBJO010009564.1:53838-58838 GCA_016801955.1 Conus betulinus | reverse complement strand
TTTGAAGCAATGAAGATTATTTCTGTTTTGTCTACATTAAGTTGTAGTTTGTTATTGTGCATCCATCGGTAATGCATACTTGAGAGGAGGAGATTATTTCATGAAGCTGACTGAGATGGGCAGAGATATACAGCTGGTTGCCATCTGAAAAGCTATGGTGAAGGAGAGAGTGTTGGCTGATAATGGCTGAGAGAGGCTGAGTGTATAGCACAAACAAAACCGGTCCCAGGACAGATCCTCGAGGGACACCAAACTGAAGTGCTCTTGGTGGGGACTTAACACAATGAATCATATTAAATCCACACAAAGCGTGTGGACCCGATGAGATCATGCCCAGGGTACTGAAGACTCTTGCATGTGAAGTCGCGCCCATACTGACTCGCATATTCCAATCCTCCTTCAACACTGAGTTGTACCCAAAGACAGGAGATCAGCAAATATCACTCCAGTTTTCAAGAAAGGGGAGCACTATGATCAAGCCAACTACAGGCCAGTCTGTCTGACATGTGTGCCTTGCAAGATCATGGAGCACATTACTGTCAGCGCTCTCATGAGCCACCTAGAGAGTAACAAAATCATTTCCCCATGTCAACATGGTTCCGCAGGGGAAGATCTTGCGAGAGGCAACTCTTGGACTTTATGGAAGAGCTGACAGAGACGATGGAAGAACGCGGTCAAGCAGATATTATCATCATGGATTTTGCCAAGGCTTTTCATTAGGTGAACCACTCCTCCTCTTCTACAAGTTACATCAGTATGGAGTCTGGGCGCATGACAGGAGGTGGATTGGTGGATTCTTGCAAGATCGACGACAGGCAGTCATGGTTGATGGAACCAGATCAGACTTTGTCAGTGTCAAGTCAGAAGTACTTTAGGCCCAATATCTCTTCACGGATGACACAGCTGTCTATGGGCTAATAGCATCAAGCCAAGATCAAAGCGATCTGCAACATTATCCACAAATACGTAAGAAGTGGGGAAAAGAATTAGGACATGGCTTTCCATCCTGGCAAATGGACCACTCTTTCAGTCATCAGCCCCAAACTTAAGAAAAAACTTATTGTCCCTGGCTATTGTCTACATAGCCAGACCTTGACAAGTATCACTTTGACCAAGTACCTGTGGGTTATCATCTCTCAAGATCTAAGATGGGACCTCCACATAAACAACATCACCAACAAAGCCAACAAGACCTCGGCTTCCTTAAACACAACCTGGAGATCAGCGCCTATCACATCAAAGAGACTGCCTATAAAGCTTTGTCTTGGAATATGCAAGTACTGTTTGGGACCCATACACAAACCAGCATATCACCACCATCGAAACAGTGCGAAGAAGAGCAGCCCACCTCTTTACAACAGGTACCACAAATATGCAAGTGTCCAACAAATGCTAAACGAACTAGGCTGGACACCTTTACAGAGCCGGAGAAAGATTGCACGGCTCGCTATGCTTTATAAGATCAGGCATGGCTTGGCACATGTGGAATTTGAAAGAGGTCTTCTGTCTAACAGAAAACGAAAAATTAGAGCTGCAACCTCACGTGACAGATCACACTCCTACCAGCTCAGCTGCCTCCAGTGTGTCTGCGATTACAGACTTAATTCGTTCCTGCCATGTATCATCCAGGAGTGGAACGACATCTTGACAGAGGCTGTTGCAACATCAGACTCTTGACATATTCGGTCAAGAGCTTCTAGCCTCCTGCAAGAACTTTTTTTTGCGTCTTCCCCCTAAAGTGTCAGAATAATCAACTTGATGATTGTGGACACTTAACGGATGATGATGATGATGATGATGATGATGATGATGATGATGGTGTTACATGTATGTTACAGCTACCAAAGGACACTAATGTGGATGGACAAAACAGTTGCCTATTTCTTACCCTACTACAGGGAAGTGACTTCTTACCACAATATGTGTGGTGCACTGCTCGCTAAAGATTCACGCATCAGCAACAAATCAAGAACTGCGGATCTCACCCAATACCATCGCTTTGACTAAGTGCCAGAGATATTGGCGCATTCCCTTTGGTGCATATCTGTGTGAGCACAATAACCAGCAGTCCCCTCCACGGTCTCCCTCTCCTGCAGCTGTGATCACCTTGGCCAATGTGAAGATGACAGAAAGGAGAGACAGGTTGATGGTCTGTCCTTCTAACCACACTGTTCACCATTTTCTGGCTTGTGATTCCACCAGCTACTGCTGGACCCAGTTCCCCACTCCTTTGGCCACAACCCCGAGTCCTGGGATATCCCGTCATCCCTCACATGTCCGGTGACCACGACGCCGCTTCCTCCTTCCTACGGCTGTCAGACAGGGAATCAGAGAGTTCCTACAGCCTGGTGTGTGACCATCATCAGGACTGTGTGGACAACAGTGATGAAGACTTCTGTGTTCACCAACCCTGTCCTCCACAGACTAGAAGATGCGGCTTGAGTAAGCAGGTGAGTATTAACGATGGCCTCTGTTGCAGACATTAGTTATACTTTTACCTATGTGATGTCTCACAGAGGAAAGGAACAGATCGTACAAATGGTTAGCTTCAAGTCCCACAGAGTAATGGACATGGAGGCTGTAAACAGTCAGAGTGTACACCACGCAGCTGGGCCCTTTCATTTCATTCCTGGCATGTGGAAGGTTTGCTGTTCCTGTCATAGGCCAGCTGTGGACGTTACTTCATATTTGACGGCGGCACCTCCTGTGCCGTTTGAAAATAGGAGGGTGGGGATTGGTGGGGAGAGGGGGGAAGAGGTAGCCTATGAGTCGTATACCATCACAACGCCTCGACGAACATTGCCGCAGACCGTGTGTCCCTCCCAGACAACTGGCCATCCTCCAGGTGATCAGCCTTTCAGCTTCCTTTGTCCATCACTTCATTCCATGAATTATCTACATGCAGGCACCACCGTTTTCATGGCCAGATGGTCCAAGGCACAAAAACGATAAACTGATCAACACAAAACTTAAACACCCTTTTCTTTTCAATAGCTTGCGTAATTATTGCGTTTAAGGCCGACATTCCGTAGTAGCAGGAACTTGAAGGCAGCTGCTGACAGTATTTGTACATGGACCTTTCTTGCTTCACTTCTGATTCACAGGCGGCTTCAAACTATGTCACCACGTCACCGTAGTCTGATCAGCATCCTCTTGGACACAAACTATGGACACGTCTCCTTAGTCTCATCACCCACTGTGCCATTAACACTTACTGTCGTTGGGGTGGGATGGTGTTTCTTTCTTTCGTCTTCATGCTGAATGCAATGGCATTGTGTCATTTTTGTATGGCTTGGGTGTCTGATCTGAAACAATTAACATTCGAAATAGAACATCTTTACTGAAGAAAAGGCTTGCTGAATTATGACTGAAGAACCATGTCGTCTTAGTTTTCAAACTGTTGTGTAGTTTCAACAGCCAGAGTTATCATGCACACGAGTGAAAGAATATTTCAATTAGGCATCAGATCTGTCCTACTGCTATGCGTATTGTAGTCACTAAAGCAGCTACTAACCATACACACACAGAGTTACCACCAGAGCACATACCAACCACAGAAAACGTACTGATGCCATACACGCATCTGGAAGTTATGAAAATATAGCCTTCTGGTGCCACGGAAACACCTGAAGACAAACATCAATAATTCAATAATTCAGCTATCAAGAAAGTAGACATCGCTTTTCATTTAAGCTCTTCAATTCATTCTGATATACCATTCTAATTAAAGAACCTACCTAAAATTTAAATGCGTCTGGTGCACGCGTGCGCGCACACGTGTGTGTGTGTGTGTGTGTGTGTGTGTGTGTGTGTGTGTGTGTGTGTGTGTGTGTACATGCATTATGTGTCAACAGTGTTACAGTGCTGTGGGACAGTGTGATGGACAGAAGGACTGTGTGAGTGGGGAAGATGAAGACAACTGTGCTTTAGATTTTACAGACCAAATACGAAGCCACGTTCCCCCACCTGCGCCTCCGGCTGTGGTTGATTTCACAAAACACTGGCACACTGTCATTGCATTGAAAGAAACATATGGTGCCCCAGGGCCTTTACCATGTCCAGAGACTCACTACCAATGCCCCAAGGGTTACTGTCTCCCAGTGTTCACCAGGTGTAACGGGTGTATGACTGCCCAGAGTGGCAGGATGAAGAGGGGTGTGAGCACTACCAGTGTCCAGGATATTACCGCTGTCGTGGCTCTTCCATCTGTCTGCATCCCTCCCACATGTGTGACGGCATGTACCACTGCCCACAGTCTGATGACGAACTGTTCTGTGACCTGCACTGTCCCACGGAGTGCACCTGCCATGGCCTGGCTTTCACCTGCCCTCACTGGTTCTCTGCTGGCCAGTTTCCAGACCTGAAATACCTGAATGCTCGTAGCAGTGGAGTGACGATGGAACAGTTGTCCTCCAACATGATGCTGGTCTATCTCAGCCTGGCCAGCTGCCAGGTGTCTGTGTTAGGAAACACCTCCTTCATGAACATGGTCACCCTGGATCTCAGTGACAACCACATTGTCTCTCTCACCAACATTATTCAGGGCATGCTTAATCTGAAGGCCTTGTTTTTCTTTCCAACAATCCTCTTTCCAACTTTCTGCATGAAGATCTTTCTCAGTCCTCTGGCCCCTCAGGCATAGTATTTCGACAGATCCATATTGTATACTTGTCTGGAATCAATCTTCCGACAATTAATGACAGAATAGGGAATACGTTCCCTAATGTACAGTGGCTGAATGTGTCAGGTTGTGGCACACGTCATATTGCAGAACAAAGCATGCAGTTAATGCCCAAACTCCAGACACTGGACATGACAGGCTGTGTTCTTGATGACATTCAGCAGGACGTTCTCAAAGATCTGTCTGAGCTCAGAGTGGTGCATGCTGACAATGACAAGATGTGCTGCAGTGCAGGATTATTAGAATCCTTTGACCTCAACAACTGCCATGCCCCTGTCAATGAACTGTCATCATGTGCTGACCTGCTGAGGTCCAGTGT
>JADBJO010009564.1:45385-47488 GCA_016801955.1 Conus betulinus | reverse complement strand
TTTCGCAAACTTTTCCTTCTGTCTCAGCTCGTTTAGATAATCTCCTGTTCAAAATCAATGTAAATATTTTGCTCACGATATTTGATAATGATATACCCCTATAATTCCCTGGAGTTTTTTGGTCCCCTTTTTTATATAGTGGTATGTGTGTGTGTGTGTGTGTGTGTGTGTGTGTGAGAGAGAGAGAGAGAGAGAGAGAGAGAGAGAGAGAGAGAGAGAGAGAGAGAGAGAGAGAGAGCATTACTGCGTTTGTCAGATTGCTCCAGTTGTATAAATAATTTTGCTAGAATTGCATCTAGGGATTAATTGCACATTAGTTGCAGGAAACATCTGTACCCCCAGATCTGGTCTTTATGTTTTCTGTTGAATCCTTTGAGACTGCGCATACGTGACAGATACAAGGCCAAGGGTAGTCTTTGATTATGAATTTTGCACTGATGATAGTTAAACATACCACGCATATAGACATGTGCGTGCACGTGTCTATACGTAGTAGTCTGTATGACCTTGCCATTGCACGTGCTTTAGCAAGCATGTTCAGGTAAAAGAGCTGTGTTCTACAGGATTTGTGCACCTGCCAAGAACCAACCCAGAGTCCATCATTCACCATCCTGTGGGCCCTCTCTTCATCAACACCACACTCACAGTTCCTACCTCTCACTCTGTTCTGCTCAGTGATCTCTACGTTGAGATGGATCCCGTTGCCTCTCTCAGCCTCTACAGTCACAACCAGGGACTTCTCTGGACAGTGAGTGGTCAGAAGTTTTTCTCCCCTTGCCGGGCATCTATAACCGTACAGAATACTTGTTCTTCCATCTCAAGGTTGAGAAATGCCCGTATGGAGTTCAACACACTCTGGTGATGACAGATTACAACTCTGTATACAGATTTCCTCACATGTTTGCTGGTTTCAGAATCCTCTTCACTTTTCACCAGGTGAGACTGCCGACGTTCAGAACTTACTAATGTACATGCTATAGTGGGGACAAAGCAGCATTTGGGACACAGGAAGGGAAAATATGAAAATAGATCAGAATCATACAGGGATTAACACCCACCCCTCCCCATGTTTTGTTTCCACCCCTCTCCTCCCCCTCCACTTTTCCTCATCCCCGAGCTTCCCCAGGGTGTTTTCAGGTCGTTCAGATTCACCGCAAGGGTACTTCAGGCACTTTTGGAAGTTCCACTTTTCACCGCAATTATTCCCTCCCCTACTTCCACACCTGCTTTGCCAGGCTGAAGAATGAGAGAGGTGATGATGGCGGTGTTGGGAGGTGGGGGGGGAGGGGGAAGGGTGATGAGGTGCGTGCATCCCATCAAATGTTATACGAGCATTTGTGACTCGACTCAACTCGGCTCGATTTGTTTCATTATCAGGAAAACCCCAAGACGTTATCAGGGAAAACAGAACAGCAGTGAAAATAACATGATTAAACTCTCACTGGAGATACAATCTCATGTTTTCAAACGCATTCTTAGTAAACGCTCTTTCTGAACCATCATTGTCTAATAAGTCCCCTGCTGTCAGATATTATCATTTATTACTTTACCACGTGATTGTAGATTCGTGTCCACGTCAAAGTGCGTTGTTCTCACCCAGCCCCAAACATCACCAGATCACTGTGTCTGGCAGGATTCCCTGCCATGATGACATGCTGCAGTCTGTGGCAGTCTCGGTCTGCTGCTGGTTGGAATCTGGTGACCGATCAGAAAGCACCATTTCAGATTCTGAAGAAGCCGATGCTGTGATCTTTACCGACTGAAGACTGTTTGCACCTTCGCTGTGTTTTGAAGGACACTATTCTTTATTACTTTGATGAACAAGTAGAGTCAATAGACTGATAATCAGAACTATTTCAGAGCGTGTTTCCGCGGTCACTGAGGAGAAACAATCAGGTTTCGAAATACCGGTATCTGACCAGGAGTTATATGTTAGTGAGTTTCCTTCCAATTGGAGATTGTCTCCCCCTTGGAGACTATAAGCTTGCTGAAGGTTCATTTTGAGAAGCATTTATTATTCCCCATTCACCCTCTCAAGCACATACTGTTAGTTAGGCAGAATTATCTACCACTGCAGATATGATTGCTTATCTCCCCCTATTT
>JADBJO010009564.1:25385-37885 GCA_016801955.1 Conus betulinus | reverse complement strand
ATCATGTAATTATCTTAACAGACAGAACTGCATACTGGCAAAAGCCAAGGTGCACACAAAGAATAGTGGTCAGATTGTTAAAGAATCATAACCACTGGGAGAGAGACTTTTGCCCTATGATGGCAAGCAAACTACTACACAGAATAATAATCATTCATCAGTTTGATACATGTTGCTAAGCATTTGTACAAAGTTACAATGTTAACACACACAGCATACATAAAATCAATACATAGATTCAAAAAGGTAAAACAGAGTTCCAACTCACTTTTCCTGGGAATGAACAGTGAATGACTTGAGATCAAAGAGTTTACCAAGAATTGACTAGGCCTTCTCTGTCCCTTTGTCTTCCTCTGCTCTTGACTACAGGCAGTCCTGAGGGGTCAGTGAAGTTGCGACCTCTGCGTGTCGGGTATATGATGATTCCTCACTTGCCAAATCAAATTTTGACAACCTGTCATTAACCCATCAGGGGTGAGAGGGGGAGGGATTTAGTCTAGTCACTAATCGCCTCGGGAATTATTTGAATCTAATCGGCACCCGTTAATTTATGCGTCCATATAGGTGTCTGCAAGCACCAGTTAATTTATGCGTCCGTATAGGTGTCCGCGAGCACGTGTAGGTGTCTGCAAGCACGGGGACCATGGGTATGAAAAGGAGGGGGGGGGGGTTGGAGAAGGGAGGTTTGATGATTGCCTTTGTGTCAATTACAGCTGCACATGGCTCAGGTGGAGGGGGAGGTTGGTGGTGGTGGGGGTGGAGAGCGCGGCAGCATGTCTTTGTGTCATGGGGTAGAGGGGGGGGGGTTAGACGGGCTATTGTGTGGGCTATTGTTAGAACGCACATCCCCGCGCTGTGTAGTATCGCCCAGCATGGGGAGGGAGGGTTGAGAGGGGGGGGAAGGGAGGTAGGCCGATGAGAACGAAAGGCGTCACGCATTTACCATGACGCAATATTTTCCTTTGTCATAGATCGTGTCAGTCGGGCCTTTCACACCATCCTAAGCGAGAGGGGGGGGGGGGGGGGGGGGGGTGGGGGGGGGGGGGAGAGTGGGCTTAGATTTGAAATGTATTCTTTGGTTTGGTGTTTTAGTGGGACCGATCGGATGGTTTTGTCAAGCATCACATCACATAGGTCCCCTGAAAAAGATTCTCTCTTGAGAGAAGCTCCTGCTTGACAATCCATTCTGAGCGTGGTCCATTATGCTTTTGGCACTAGCTCTGGAGTCACCAAGACACTGATGGAGCCTCGGAATACATAACTGGGTTCCTGTTGGCCTGTGTCTGGATTGTCAGGCTGGCCTGGGGACGAATCGTCCTCTTGGCTGGATGACCAGTGTTGGCACAGGGGGCAGGAGTCGACATATTTCTTTATGTCCTCTGCCATCCCTGGCCAATAGAAATGATTCATCAGCCATTGTACTGTCTGCCCTACATTGATATGTCCTGGCAAACAGAGTGTATGTCCCACTTCCATTACTTGGGTCCGGTGTGTCCGGGGCTATACGTTGTGAATGATCTTTATTAAGCCTACAATACAAAAGACCGTTTCCGCCTAAAGAATTCACCCTTGCGAGTGGGGTGACCGGTGTGGCGCTGCCTCTTGAAGTATGCCGCTAATGTTGGGTCAGCTCGCTGAGCTACTTTCATCTGCTTTTTAGGAGGTTTGAATTGCTTTGGGGTCTTCACCTGCAGTGTGGATACAATGACAGGTTCAGACGGGTTCCCGAGCATGACATAATAGCCTCCAAGTAGGAGATCGGATTGTCCATCATGGCTGCCTTGATCTGTCCCTTGATGTACCTACTGTCAACCATAATTGTAGCAACAGGTAAGGTAGCAGGTGGCAGAGTCAGGTCAGCCCCTTGTAAAGGCACTGTCTCCTCGGTGATAGCAGCTGGCTCCACAAGGGAAGCTCTTACGACTGCATCGTATGACAATCCTGTGTCACAAAAACATGTGGCAGGTTTGTTATTTACTAACACCTGCTCACTGATGGGTGGTGCAGTAATGTTGTGTACCGTAGCTGGCGTACCTCCTTTGGGTGTAGACACTACCTGGTATGCAGCAATTGTTTGGAGTCTTGGTCCAAAGAATTTTCTGCACTCTGCAGTGTTGTGAGATGTCATTTTACAGTGCGTGCAGAAACGCTTCTGTGCACTGTTTTGACCCACAGGGGCGGAGTTACCACTGGGTGGTTTACCAGTTTGTGGTTTCCCACTTGGTGGTGGGTTTTGGTTTTGCGATTACTGTGACTGTGGGGGGTTCGAATCCCGGTTTGGCTTGTCACGCATCTTTTTGTGTGCGTTTGCTTCATCATGGGTGGTGGTGTACCTATCAGCTAGCCATCCTAAGCAAGGGGGGGGGGGGGGAGGGGAGAGTGGGCTTAGATTTGAAATGTATTCTTTGGTTTGGTGTTTTAGTGGGACCGATCGGATGGCTTTATCAAGCGTCACGTCACATCAGATAGCAAGGATGCTGATCCCTTTCCAGTTTTCTCTGGTTGGCAGCACTCTGGTGGGTTTGTTCTAATTTTCTGTGCACTCCGTGGCTGTTTAGCTCGTTGTTTGGTCCAGTCTTTGGTTTCACCTCATTTTCAGTATCGTGTCGCGTCAGGTAGCATTTTTATAATGCCGTTTCCTTGGTGGGCTTTATTTGGAACTGAATGCTGTTTGTTTCAGTTGGCGAGGATGCATATCCTTTCAAGGTTTCATTCTTGGCTTGTTCGCTCTGTCAAGACCAGTCAGTCCGTGCCGTCCATGAATCGTTCAATTTCAGCCCCCTCCAACCTTGTAGGGGCCTGTTAGCTGGATGGGTGCATGCGCTGCATGTGTGATCCACGTGCTTTTTGTTTATGTCGTCGGCCATTTTCTTTTTGAGTCGTGTTAATGCTTGTGATGGGAGCGCGATCTTTTCGTCCTGTTCTGTCAGTACTGTACACGTTGGATCCCAGTCCAGACCCAGGGTCACCTTCCTTTGCCTCGTGGCTGTATTGCCCTTCGCTGGGCAGTGTAATTGTCAGTGTGCCCTTCAGTGGGCAGTGGTGTTGGCCGTCGGCCTGGCCTACCTTTGCTGGAAGGGGCCTGGGGTGGTTTTCCTCCTCTTCTTCATTTCCATCCTGCACAGGCTGTGTGAGCTTTCGAGCGTGACCAGTTTCGAGCACACAATGCTGTGAGCTGTCCAGTCTGTGGCTTTAGTGTATTCCAGTTAAGGCCCATGACTCGGCCTGTCAAGACTCCTTGGACTTCATCATGTTTCCCGGCAGGGACCAACCTACCTTGAGTTCGTCGCTGGCTTGGGCTGTCAAGGGTTCTGTTTACATGCCAGGGACATAAACTGAAAGGTCATATGCTCATGACCATGTCGTGATGTGTTGCCTGTCTCTGTCATGTCACGTCAGTGTGTGCATGTGCATGTCTATTTGCCAACTATCTTCATAGTATCTACCAAGTATTCATTTTATTATGTCACCTTGACCTATTGAGGTCAAAGGATGGGCCCACATGCCATATAGAGTAGTTTTCCTTTTTTTTTGAGAGCGAGTGATTTTGCAGTTCCTGTTTTGATTATGGGAATCGTCCCTCCCTTTTTCTCCTTTGGGTGGTTTGGGGTTTTCTAGGACTGGTTTGAGGCAGGGTAGGGGTTTATCCGGGCTCCCTTTCATTTTTTTTCTCTTCATCTTGTGTCCCTGGAGGGTAGTCCAGCAGAGGGGAACTCTCTCTTCTTTGCTTTCTTTCCAATACTTTTATTTTGCTGGCATCTGTCTTTCTGTTTTGATCTTTCATGATTTTCTTTTGCTTCTTAGGTGCACCTTTAGTTGGTTTTTTGAAAACTCAACAAACATACTATGGTATTGCACACCAGCCTTTTTCTGGTATAGCGTTCTTCTTAAAACCGAAAAGGCAGAGGAGTCAAATTACCACTTTCCGCGGTCACTGAGGATGAAACAATCAGGTTTCGAAATACCGGTATCTGACCAGGAGTTATATGTTAGTGAGCTTTCTCCCCATTGGAGATGGTCTCCCGCTTTGGAGACTATAAGCTTGCTGAAGGTTCATTTTGAGAAGCATTTATTTATTCCCCATTCACCCACTCAAGCACATACTGTTAGTTAGGCAGAATCATCTACCACTAAGGCTTATCACCCCCCTATTTCTATAATCTGAGACATAAGAGCAAGCTTTGTTTATAATTCAATATTTCTTGCAGTCATTGCAACACCTACTGCTCTGTAAGTTGCTGGAATGGTGCTCGGTACTTATCCTTGGAATTTATTGTTTCATTGTAATTTAGTCCCTTGCGGATTCATTCCAAGAACTGGCCCTCAGCACTTGTGTCTTAAGAGGCTATCTTTTTATATTTTCTACTTTTCACAAGAAAATGTAGCTTGTTTTGATCTTTCATGATTTTCTTTTGCTTCTTAGGTGGCACCTTTAGTTAGTTTTTTTTTTGAAAACTCAACAAACATACTATGTATTGCACACCAGCCTTTTTCTGGTATAGCATTCTTCTTAAAACCGAAAAGGCAGAGGAGTCAAATTACCACTTTCCGCGGTCACTGAGGAGAAACAATCAGGTTTTTCGAAATACCGGTATCTGACCAGGAGTTATATGTAGTGAGCTTTCTCATTGGAGATGGTCTCCCGCTTTGGAGACTATAAGCTTGCTGAAGGTTCATTTTGAGAAGCATTTATTTATTCCCCATTTCACCCACTCAAGCACATACTGTTAGTTAGGCAGAATCATCTACCACTGCAGATATGAAGGCTTATCACCCCCTATTTCTATAATCTGAGACATAAGAGCAAGCTTTGTTTATAATTCAATATTTCTTGCAGTCATTGCAACACCTAGCTGCTCTGTAAGTTGCTGGAATGGTGCTCGGTACTTATCCTTGGAATTTATTGTTTCATTGTAATTTAGTCCCTTGCGGATTCATTCCAAGAACTGGCCCTCAGCACTTGTGTCTTAAGAGGCTATCTTTTTATATTTTCTACTTTTCACAAGAAAATGTAGCTTGTTTTGATCTTTCATGATTTTCTTTTGCTTCTTAGGTGGCACCTTTAGTTAGTTTTTTGAAAACTCAACAAACATACTATGGTATTGCACACCAGCCTTTTTTCTGGTATAGCATTCTCTTCTAAAACCGAAGAGGCAGAGGAGTCAAATTACCACTTTCCGCGGTCACTGAGGATGAAACAATCAGGTTTCGAAATACCGGTATCTGACCAGGAGTTATATGTTTAGTGAGCTTTCTCCCCATTGGAGATGGTCTCCCGCTTTGGAGACTATAAGC
The DNA here is from genome assembly GCA_016801955.1 of Conus betulinus. Taxonomy (NCBI): domain Eukaryota; kingdom Metazoa; phylum Mollusca; class Gastropoda; order Neogastropoda; family Conidae; genus Conus; species Conus betulinus. The sequence continues at coordinate 32,590 of JADBJO010009564.1, read as the reverse complement.
TTGCTGAAGGTTCATTTTGAGAAGCATTTATTTATTCCCCATTCACCCACTCAAGCACATACTGTTAGTTAGGCAGAATCATCTACCACTGCAGATATGAAGGCTTATCACCCCCTATTTCTATAATCTGAGACATAAGAGCAAGCTTTGTTTATAATTCAATATTTCTTGCAGTCATTGCAACACCTAGCTGCTCTGTAAGTTGCTGGAATGGTGCTCGGTACTTATCCTTGGAATTTATTGTTTCATTGTAATTTAGTCCCTTGCGGATTCATTCCAAGAACTGGCCCTCAGCACTTGTGTCTTAAGAGGCTATCTTTTTATATTTTCTACTTTTCACAAGAAAATGTAGCTTGTTTTGATCTTTCATGATTTTCTTTTGCTTCTTAGGTGGCACCTTTAGTTGGTTTTTTTTGAAAACTCAACAAACATACTATGGTATTGCACACCAGCCTTTTTCTGGTATAGCATTCTTCTTAAAACCGAAAAGGCAGAGGAGTCAAATTACCACTTTCCGCGGTCACTGAGGATGAAACAATCAGGTTTCGAAATACCGGTATCTGACCAGGAGTTATATGTTAGTGAGCTTTCTCCCCATTGGAGATGGTCTCCCGCTTTGGAGACTATAAGCTTGCTGAAGGTCATTTTGAGAAGCATTTATTTATTCCCCATTCACCCACTCAAGCACATACTGTTAGTTAGGCAGAATCATCTACCACTGCAGATATGAAGGCTTATCACCCTTGTAATTTAGTCCCTTGCGGATTCATTCCAAACTGGCCCTCAGCACTTGTGTCTTAAGAGGCTATCTTTTTATATTTTCTACTTTTCACAAGAAAATGTAGCTTGTTTTGATCTTTCATGATTTTCTTTGCTTCTTAGGTGGCACCTTTAGTGGTTTTTTTTGAAACTCAACAACATACTATGGTATTGCACAACAGCCTTTTTCTGGTATAGCGTTCTTCTTAAAACCGAAGAGGCAGAGGAGTCAAATTACCACTTTCCGCGGTCACTGAGGATGAAACAATCAGGTTTCGAAATACCGGTATCTGACCAGGAGTTATATGTTAGTGAGCTTTCTCCCCATTGGAGATGGTCTCCCGCTTTGGAGACTATAAGCTTGCTGAAGGTTCATTTTGAGAAGCATTTATTTATTCCCCATTCACCCACTCAAGCACATACTGTTAGTTAGGCAGAATCATCTACCACTGCAGATATGAAGGCTTATCACCCCCTATTTCTATAATCTGAGACATAAGAGCAAGCTTTGTTTATAATTCAATATTTCTTGCAGTCATTGCAACACCTAGCTGCTCTGTAAGTTGCTGGAATGGTGCTCGGTACTTATCCTTGGAATTTATTGTTTCATTGTATATATATATATATATATATATATATATATATATATATATATATGTTCTTTCTTTCTTTCTTTTTTTTGATGATTTTTTTTTAATTGCCGTAGCAGCGCTTCTATGTGTTGTGCACTGGGGGATAGGGTTCTGTGTTTGGCAGAATAACAGGACTAGCCTCACTTGATAGTTTTTTTTTTTCTTTTCCTATCTCATGTGCATACCCTTACCGGGAGAATTTGTATCTTCCTTTTCTATAGGAGGTGTATATATATTTATATATATAGGTGGGGGTGGGGGTGGGTGGGGGGATTGGGTATGTGTGCGTGTGTGCGTGCGTGCGTCCGTGTGTATGTGTGTGTGTGTGTGTGGGGGGGGGGGCGTGGTCGACTGTTAAACAACCCAGGACATGTCTTTCCCTTTGAGATGATTCTGTAGTGGTGCGTACATAGCAGCACACTGTTAGGTCCTATTTAGGCTTCATGTATCACCACTGAAGGAAGCTAGATCTGAATAGTATGTCCCCTTTCAATTTTTTCTTTCATATCCATATGATCGTGTATGACTTTTGGGCACGTCAAGAATATGATTGTATAAATGAATTAATGTATGGATGATACAAATGTTCCCTCTGTGCAAATGTTTTCTGGATGTGCAAGCCATTATTGGAGCTGTCTGTGTGGATACTAATGACCTTAAGTCATGTTCGGTGTCTTCCAACTCCTCTCTCTGGCAGAGATGCCTTGACTTTAACTCAATCAAGTCACAGCCAGAATGGACCAGTTTGTCCCTCAGATCACACAATTTCTGGCAATTTTTCAAAAAAAATCATAAAACATCAACCACTTCACCTAGGAGCATGAAACATGTACCACTGGATAGAAAAAAAAACAATACATTTATCAAAAATGCTTACCTTCAGTGAGGAATCTACACAATTCACATGATGTAAGTAATCCAAAATGATACACATTTGCAGAAAAACAAAAACTTTTTGTGCACACTGTAATCCACTTCTTCGTGCTCTCTATCTTTTCGCACAAGTTCAGTTACACTTCTGAGCACTTGATATGACCTACAGTGAATAGTACATTTATCACAACTGCATAAAACACAAGAATTTGAAAAAAAAAATGCTTGACCCAAACAAAATCGTGTGATCATGTTCAAAATCGTTTGATCGCGGAACTGAGAGTAGGACAATTCAGATCTGTATAAAACTACTACAGAATACATGAAGAACGGTCTAAGGGAAGCTTTTCAACTTTGCAAAGAAAGGCCCTAAGCTGTCCCAAGCTGTCCCTAAACTGAGATTTATTGCCCTTTAATAAAAGGCGGTATGATCTAAACATCGTCAAACTCTGTCGGAAGTATGCGTCCAACACGCCTTAAAGCGATGTGAACAGTGTCGGAAACCCGCTTCCGACAAGACCCGATTGAGTTAATTAAACACCCAGACACTGCACGTGAAAATCACGTCTTTTTCGTGTGTTTTTGGTATTCATGATAGCACAAACGTTGTCCATTCATCGTCCATTATGCACCTATTTGAGGTGATAAGTGATTGCTCATACTTTGTTTTCATTGTCAGAATATTTATTTTGCCTGGAGAAGAGCTAAGAGATGGAACTGCATCAGGTTTTGTCTTGTAATTTGTTTGTTCCTTTCGTCTGGCGGAATATTATTTTTTTTTCTTTTTAATATTCTGCCTGTATAGTTTAGGGCCACCTCCTGCATGAACGTGTGGCAATGGCTGTCTCAAATTTGTGTTGTCGTTCTTCTTTTGTGTGAATGTTGTAACCTACAAGAACAACTCGCGCACAATTTTGATTCTTTTTCATTGGTTAGTTTATATGTAAAACGGCCTGAAAAAGAGCAGTGTGCACAACGGTTACCAGAATTCTATTCTCTATTGATACATATTGAACAGAAACAGACTGAGTTTGAACCAAGGAAACAAATTGCTGAAACTAAACAGAGAAGAGAGATGGTAGAAGCTAAAGAAAAAACAGACTGCTGAAGCTTTAACAAAGGAAACAGGCTGTTGAAGATGAACAGTGGAATTGGGCTTCTGACAATAAACCAAGAAAACAAACTGCTGACGATGCGATGAACAAAGAAAACAGACTGCAGAAGATGAACAAAGGAAAGAGATTGCTGAACACAAAGGAAAGAGACTGCTGAAGCTTTACAAAGGAAAGAGACTGCTGAAGCTTAACAAAGAAAACAGACTGCTGAAACTTAATAAAGAAACAGCCTGCTGAAGATAAACACAGCAAACAAACTGCTGAAGCTGAAAATAGCAGACAGCTCAATCCAACCAAAATACACAGACTGCTGAAGCTCAACTCAGCCCAAACTGAAAATACCAGAGACACTGTTGAAGTTCAGCAAAGCAAACACACCTAAAAAACTGAACATTGCAACTAGACTGCTGAAGCTGTAAAGAACAAACAACTACTGGAGCAGGAGAGAGTTAACAGACTGCTGAAGCAGTAAAGAACAAACAGACTGCTGGAGCTATAAAGAACAAACAGATTACTGGAGCTATAACGAACAGACTGCTAGAGCAGGGGAGAGTTAACAGACTGCTGGAGCAGTAAAGAACAAACAGACTGCTGGAGCTGTAAAGAACAAACAGACTGCTGGAGCTGTAAAGAACAGACTGCTGGAGCTGTAAATAACAAACAGACTGCTGGTGCAGCAGAGAACAGACTGCTGGTACAGGAGAGAACAGACTCGTGCAGGAGAGAAACAAACAAACTGCTGGTGCAGGAGAGAACTGACTGCTGGTGCAGGAGAGAACAAACAGACCCTGGGAGCAGAGAGAATTAACAGACTGCTGGAGCATTGGAGAACAAACAGACTGCTGGAGCTGGGGAGAGCAAACAGACTGCTAAAGCTGGAGAGAGCAAACAGACAGCTGAAGAGAGTAAAAAAAAAAAACTGCTGAAGCTGGAAATAACAGACTGTTGGAGGTGAACAGATCAGGAGCTGGAGAGAGAGCAAACAGACTGCTGGAGTTGAATAAAGCAAACAGATTGTTGGAGGTGATAAGAGCAAACAGACTGCTGGAGCTGGAGATTACAGACTGCTGGAGGTGGAGATAATAGACTGCTGGAGCTGGAGATGACAGACCTCTGGAGTGGTAGAGAACAGACTACTGGAGGTGAATAGAGCAAAGTGAGATTGCCAGAGCTGGGGAGAGCAAACAGACTGCTGCAGATGGAGATAACAGACTGCTAGAGCTGAACAGAGCAAACAGACTGCTGGAGCCGAACAGAGCAAACAGGGTGCTGAAGCTGAACTGAGCAACCCCCAGCTGAACAGGGCAAACAGACTGCTGGAGCTAAACAGAGGATACTGACTGCTGAAGGTGATCATAGCAGACAGACTGGTGGAGGAGCTGGAGCTGGAGAGAGAAAACAAACTGCTGGGGCTGTATAGAGCAAACAAAGTACTGGAGTTGGAGAGAACAAACGGACTACTGGAGGTGAACAGAGCAATCAGACTGCTGAAGCTAAACAGAGCTGGAACTGAACAGAGCAAACACTCTGTTGAAAGTGAACAGAGCAGACACACAGGTGGAATTGGAGAGGGAAATTGCTGGAGCTAAAGAGAGCAAAGAAAGTGCTGGGGATGGAGAGAACAGACAGCTGGAGGTGAACAGAACAACCAGGCTGATTGAGGTTAACAGAGCAGACTGGTGGAACTGGAGAGATCAAACAGACTGCTGAGAGGTGAACAGAGCAAGCAGACTGCTGGGGCTGGAGAGATCAAACAGACTGTTGGGGCTGAAAAGAGCAAACAGACTGCTGGGACTGGAGACAGAGCAAGCTGACTGACTGGTGGAGGTGGATGGAGCAAACAGACTGCTGGAGGTGAACAGAGCAAGCAGACTGCTGTAGCTGGAGACAGCAAACAGACTGCTGGAGATGAACAGAGCAAGCAGACTGCTGGGGCTGGAGGTAGCAAACAGACTGCTGGAGATGAACAGAGCAAACAGACTGCTGGGGCTGGGGAGAGCAAACAAACTGCTGGAGATGAACAGAGCAAGCAGACTGCTGTAGCTGGAGAGAGCAAACAGACTGCTGGAGATGAACAGAGCAAGCAGACTGCTGGGGCTGGAGAGAGCAAACAGACTGCTGGAGATGAACAGAGCAAGCAGACTGCTGGGGCTGGGGAGAGCAAACAGACTGCTGGAGATAAACAGAGCAAGCAGACTGCTGGGGCTGGGGAGAGCAAACAGACTGCTGGAGATGAACTGAGCAAGCAGACTGCTGGGGCTGGAGAGAGCAAAAACAGACTGCTGGATGTGAACAGAGCAAGCAGACTGCTGGGGTGGAGAGAGCAAACAGACTGCTGGAGATGAACAGGGCAAACAGACTGCTGGAGCTACAAAACGAAAGCTGATGGCTAACACTGAGGCTGAATGGAATGAAGGAGCCAAGTGGCAGCTGACGTGAAAGCCATGGAGCTATGAATGACAGCCGATGAGTGGACACTGACAGTCACAGTCATGTGCGCAGCTGAGTCAGTTGATTTCAACTGCAGAACGTATCAGTGAGTGTGTGTGTGTGTGTGTGTGTGTGTGTGTGTGTGTGTGTGTGTGTCCATTTGCTCACATGTGCACTCGACAAGCCAGCCATCAGATTCTCTCTAAGATCAAGTTCTCTTTATCGCAGAACTGGGATCCTGGTCACGCTACACACTGTGGTTGAACCAGAAGCTGGGACTTCACCAGAAACCAGGGGAATGCCAGACACCATGGCATCACTGTAAACTGGGGTGACACCAGACAACCAGTCTACACCAGTGGGGCAGTCACCAGCCACAGGAGAGAACAACTATTCTCTCCGAAGCAAAGTCAAGTTTGCTTACCACCTGGACTCAAACCCATCAGACCTTTACCCTCACTTTATGATGAAACAGCGAGAACCTATGAGTACCACTCTGGCTACAACACTGGGTGTTAGCAAGCGGAGTGGATGTATAATAACCATATACATTCAGTGTAACTTAGACAGAACCCCTGTATGCCAACTTAAGCTTGCTGCACAGAGTGCAAGCGAGTAAAGTAGGAGTGAGGAAGGGCCCCTCATTGTGGTAGTCCAATGAGAACTGAAACCCAGTCTATGGAAGCGACATGCCATTTCTTATCTATGTGTAAGTAGTAAAAGTTGATGTGTGAAAGTGCACTTGTGTCAGTTCCCTGTTGTTCAATTGAATGTTGAATGCTTGAACTTCTCTCTTCAATTATGTTTCTCAGAGCTATAAGTACTTTTAATTAAGAGTACAGGCCTAAGGAAAATTATCTCAGAGCCATTCTTCCGTATTTTATAAATTCCCGGAACAAATTAAATTTCTTTGATGACTAGTACCGGAAAGTTGCTCCTTCCACCACTAGTAAGAGAGATGGTGTAGGTGAAATGTTAAGATAATTCTCATCGAGAAATTATTCTAAGTCCATCCCCTAGAGGACCCACCTACCACTCATATTCATCTCGTCACATTTGAATACATCAAGTCCGAGTGCCCTGCAGCACACAAACAAACATATCCTGCGTTCAAAGCAGAGCACAAATAGCCGTCCATGGCAACTACCCATTCTGCTTTAAAATGGAGGTCTGGACACCAGTTAGCTTCTGCCACATAGTAAATTATTCATATTTGGGGTAGTTACAAAAACACTGCAGATTTCTGACTATCATTGACCATCTCTTTTTGTTCCCAGAGTAAAGTTGGACTCAAGACCCTAGCTATTCGAATGGCACCACTAGTTTTCAATATTGTAGATAGGATGGTTAACCTAGATCACTGGAAAGGATTTTTTCAAAGTATACTTCTATTTCT
>JADBJO010009564.1:20385-22885 GCA_016801955.1 Conus betulinus | reverse complement strand
GACAGCCCAAGCCAGCGATGAACTCAGGGTAGGTTGGTCCCTGCCGGGACGACATGATGATGTCTGAGGGGTCTTGACAGGCCGAGTCATGGGCCCTAACTGGAATACACCAAAGCCACAGACTGGACAGCTCACAGCATTGTGTGCTCGAAACTGGTCACGCTCGAAAGCTCACACAGCCTGTGCAGATGGAAATGAAGAAGAGGAGGAAAAAAACCACCCCCAGGCCCCTTCCAGCAAAGGTAGGCCAGACCGACGGCCAACACCACTGCCCACTGAAGGGCACACTGACAATTACACTGCCCAGCGAAGGGCAATACAGCCACGAGGCAAAGGAAGGTGACCCTGGGTCTGGACTGGGATCCAACGAGTACAGTACTGACAGAACAGGACGAAAAGATCGCGCTCCCATCACAAGCATCAACACGACTCAAAAAAAAAATGGCCGACATAAACAAAAAGCACGTGGATCACACATGCAGCGCATGAACCCATCCAGCTAACAGGCCCCTACAAGATTGGAGGGGGCTGAAATTGAACGATTCATGGACGGCACGGACTGACTGGTCTTGACAGAGCGAACAAGCTAAGAATAAAACCTGGAAAGGGATAGGTAGTGGGCCCTTCTTTCAATATTTCTTGCAGTCATTTCAACACCTAGCTGCTCTGTCAGTTGCTGGAATGGTGCTTGGTACTTATCCTTAGAATTTATTGTTTTATTATAATTTAGTCCCTTGTGGATTCATTCCAAGAAGTGGCTTTCCACACTTGTGTCTTAAGAGGTTCTTTTTATATTTTCTACTTTTCACAAGAAAATGTTGCTTGTTTTGCTCTTTCATGATTTTCTTTTGCTTCTTAGGTGGCACCTTTGGTTGTTTTTTTTTCTTGAAAACTCAACAAACCTTCTACGGTATTGCACACCAGCCTTTTCTGGTATAGCATTCTTCTTAAAACCGAAAAGGCAGAGGAGTCAAATTACCACTTTTCTCGGTCACTGAGGAGAAACAATCAGGTTTCAAAATATCGGTATCTGACCAGGAGTTATATGTTAGTGAGCTTCCTCCCCATTGGAGATGGTCTCCCGCTTCGGAGACTATAAGCTTGCTGAAGGCTCATTTTGAGAAGCATTTATTATTATATTCCCATTCACCCACTCAAGCACATACTGTCAGTTAGGCAGAATCATCTACCACTGCAGATATGAAGGCTTATCACTCCCCTATTTGTACAATCTGAGACAAAAGAGCAAGCTTTGTTTATAATTCAATATATATATTATATATATATATATATTATCTCTTAATCTCAAAACTTTTTTTTTCTTTTAAATGGCAGAAACACTGACGTTATAGCTATGACAACTTTGTTCAATGCGTCAATACTTATGACGTTCTTACTTTGTCAATAAACAAGCCCCAGAAGAAGGCCGCACGGCCGAAAATTTGGCAAAATATTATGACATTAAGTGCGTTGTGTTTCCTTTTAATGTATTTTTATATGTTCGAAAGCAACACACGTATCAGCTTTGATTCGCACTGTCTTTTCAAGCCCTGGGCTCCCGCTTCACCTGTGCCTGGCGTTGTTTTTTGTCTTTTACCTGGACCTCGCTTCTTGCATCCGTTACTGGATCCAGCACCAGAGTTACAATGGATCGTACCAGTTTACTCATTGAACTGGATAGATCGCGGGACAAATTGACAAGGTATGAATCACATTTGCAGTTTCTTCAATCTTGTGAAGAACACAGAGTCGTTCCTAAATGAATGTCAATTAAATTGGGAGTGGATGCCCTGCCGAAATCAGAATTTCTCTTACAATCTGTTTTGAACATTTCTCATTGTGCTAGTCGTGACATACTTCATCATGTTAAAGAAGCATACAGAGTTCTTTTTACTAAAGAGCTAGATAAAAATACACGGATTATTGTACAATCTACATCAGACACTTGATTACGCTCACTTCGAGGCTGTTACGTTTCACCATCGAAAAAAAAAAAAACTGGCGCAGCTTCAGAATAAACTCAAAAAGAAGAAAAAAAGAAATTACAGAAGCTTCTCCCCACTCCCGCTTCTAACTTTCCAGCACCAGTTAAAGAACAGACACCTAGGAAGAGGAGAAACAGACGATTTAGAAGAAACAATGCCACTAAGAATACTCAAGCAAGAATGTAGTAGTTAACTTGTCAGATTTCGAACTCACCCCTGACCAATTCAACCTTCTGGCCCTGGGTCCTAAGTTCTGTCCCACCCCAATGAGTTTGGATCATGATCAACTAACTCGAGACGTCACAGAAGCATGCCAAAAAATCAGGCTGAAAGAGATGTTCTATGACTCTGATGAAGACAATGAGACTCCTAACACTATACCCAGATTCTACAAGCCTACAGGTTACAAGCCACCTAGTGGAAGAGATGCAGCTCTTGATGAATACATCAACTTACTTGAGTTAAGGACTAAGTCCTATCACCCTAAACAACGACCACGGAACAATCTGGACAGC
>JADBJO010009564.1:0-10473 GCA_016801955.1 Conus betulinus | reverse complement strand
TTCCTCTAGGTAATTTGTAGTGGATTTTTGTTTCTTTTTTTTTTATTGTAGTTGAGTGTGTATCCCCATCGCCAGTTTTACGGGTGGGCATAACCAATAGGGTTGTCCAGAGGGTTTTCTATTTCCTGTCTTACTTTCTCTTACTATTCTGGTTTTTCCACTCTGTCTACTTTTGCTGTTTTCTAACTTCATTCTCCCTAGTTACTCTTTACCATAAGCACCTCTCTAGTTTGTACTTTACTCATCCTCATATCTTAAGTAGGGTCTTTGATTAGTGAGTGTATTCTTTCCCCCTTTTAGATGTTTGTTGTGTTTTCATTGTTTTAATTGATCATGTTTTAAGTTGTTTTTTTTGGTGTGAAAGGTTTTGGTGGGTAAGTGATCTTCTTTGACTTTATTTCTGACTCTGGTAGGGAATTTTGTTTTCGTTTTTTGTCCCCTATCCCATAGGCTGCCTAGCTCCAACCTCTTTTCGCTTGTCTGTAGCCAAGGGACATGGCGTTGGAGAAGGATACAAGTGCCTTCCGTAGATTTTGAGTTTTCTTTCACTTTCTATCGTTTGAGTTCAGTTTTTCCCCTCACTCCTCCGATACCCACGTGATTAGATGCCAGTGGATGGTTTATCTTTTCAGTTGTGGTTGTCCGATTAAAGAATTGCAAGTATTGAATGAATGCGGGCGGTGCTTGATTATTGATATATTTATCTAGATTGTTATCTGCTGTTTATTATTGATTTATTTTAATGTATTACTTGATGCTGACTGATTGATTGTTGTTTGTGTTTTATTGATTACTACCACATGGGTCATTTTTCAATTTGACGGTATTTTCTGCGTTGTGTACTTCATTAGTCCATAGTATTTATTATAAATATTGTTTTTGAGTAAATGTGGTGAGTGTGAGGAATTTTAATCGGAGAGCTTTAATATCATCGTTGTTTGTTTGTTTGTTTGTTTGTTTTTTTGAAAAATATTTCATCAAAATGTCTGAATTCGACGTTTACCTGTCTCAGGGTAAGACGCTAGGTCTTGATGGTGCTGACTTAGTGGACTATGTTAAGCAGTGTAATGATCGCGCAGAGCGTGCGAGAGAAAGAGAGAGGGAGAAGGAAAGGGACACTGAAAGAGAAAAAGAGAGACAGGAAAAAGAGAAAGAGAGACAGGAAAAAAGAGAAAGAGAGACAGGAAAAAGACAAAAGAGAGACAGAGAGAAAGAGAGAGAGAGAAGCGGAAAAGAGAAGGAAAGACAGAGAGAGAGAGAGAAGCGGAAAAAGAGAAAGAGAGACAACATGAAAAGGATATGAAAGCTATGGATTTAGAATTCAAAGGAAGAAAATTGAACTAGAGTTAGCGAAAGTGTCAGCGTCTGGTGTGAGTGATGGTACTAACCAGCAGGGTTCTAGTGATTCCAAACCGTTTTTCCGGACGGACACCATATATACCAAAACTTCCGGTCTTTGATGAGTCAAAAGATGAGATAGACGCATTCCTCTACCGATTTGAAAACCATGCGACTACGTGGGAATGGCCCAAGGACAAATGGGTATTATATGTCGCGCCTTTATTTAAAGGTAGTGCGCTCACGTTGTACCACTCTTTGGCCGCTAAGGACACTTTGTCTTGGGACGATCTCAAGTGTGAACTACTGAAACGGTACCAGTGCACCACAGACGGTTTTTCGGGAAAAGTTTCGTGCGGTCAGACCGGAAAAGGGAGAATCATTTTCCGCCTACCTGATTAGGGTTGCGCACTTTTTGGATCGCTGGATAGAGCTTTCGAAGATTCAGAAAGACTCTGAACCACTTCGCGATCTGCTGCTACGAGAACAGATTTTGCACAGCGTTTCGAAAGATTTGGTTGTCTTTCTGAAAGAGCGTTCGGTAGCCAGTGCCGAAGAAATGTGCGCACTTGCTGAACAATACAAAACAGCGCATCTGGATAAAACTTTTAGTCGAAAGGCTTCTGACTCGGTCTTTGAGACAATGTGTCAACCCATTTTCCTTTCGTACCAAAATACGAATGCAGGTCGAGGATCTTCGAACGCACGTCTTTATCGTGGTCGTGGCACTTACCGAGGTGCTCAAGGTTTCACAAATTTTTCAGTACCGTGCTGACCAGACTGCTTCCTTTACAGGACAGCAGGCTGCTCAGACGGGCGACGGTGCTAACCGTGGTAGAGGCGGTCATCTTCAGTACCGTTCACAGTTGCCGCGCGGACGCGGTCGTGGTCGTGGTCAAGGTAACAACACTAACCTCTCAGAGATTGGGTGTTACCAGTGTCATTGCATGTTTCATTTGGTCCGTGATTGTCCGTACCCAGATGAATCTGCAGGAGTTAGTGTCAATACTAATAACCCTACCCAAACAGAGAGTAAACCTACACATACTATGGTGTCTCATACAAATACTGAGGGTCTGTTAGTTGAGTCAGGGACAGTCAATGGTTTGCATGCTTCTATTCTCAGGGACACAGGTTGTACTACAGCGGGTGTACGCCGCTCATTTGTGTTGCCAGACCAGTTCACTGGTGAGCAGCAGCAGTGTCGATCGTTCGGTGGTAAAATTGAGGTTTTTCCACTAGCGGTTGTTCAGGTCAGTACTCCTTATTTTGAAGGACAGGTCAAGGCTTGTGTGATGATATATCCTGTCACAGACTTGATCCTGGGTAACTTGCCTGGAGTTGCTTCAGTCAGATCAGGGACTGGTGGTTCTTTTATTCCTTGTGGTGTTAGTACTAGGCAACAAGTACTTAAGGACAAACAACCACTAGTACCATTACCTGTACCGGACTTGACCATTTTTGATGTGTCACTCCGACAGAACTGGCTACTATGCAAAGTAAGGACAGTACTTTGACACACCTGTACTCTTCAGTTGTCACTGATTTACCTTCCCCACTGACTAATCCTACCTACAAGTTGGTTAATGGTGTTCTGTGTCGTTTTTTTCTGAAAAAGGTGAGGTTGTACGTCAGGTTGTGGTTCCGAAGGATTGCGTACAGTTGTTCTTCATACTGCACATGATGCGATTTTCGCTGGTCACTGTGGTGTCAAGCGCACGCTTCAGCGTGTTCTTGTTTCGTTCTTTTGGCCTGGAGTTTCTCGTTCTGTTATAGACTACTGTCGGTCTTGTGATGTTTGTCAGAGAACCGTTTCCCGTAACAGAGTACCATGTGCGCCTTTGCATAAGATGCCATTAGTCTCTGTTGAGAAAGTGGCTATGGATCTTGTTGGCCCTTTCGAGGTTTCGTCTTCAGGACACAGGTATGTATTGACTCTTGTGGACACAGCTACTCGGTTTCCGGAGGCTGTTCCCACTGAAGCACATAGATACTGTGAGTGTGGCTGAGGCTTTGTTGACAATATTTTCGAGGTTTGGTTTACCATCTGAGATACTCACTGATTGTGGGACTCAGTTTGTGTGATGATCTGATGAAGGAGATTTACCATCTTTTATCCATTTCCTCTGTCACTACTACTCCCTATCATCCACGGTCTAACGGGATGGTGGAGCGGTTTAACGGAACTTTAAAGACGATGTTGAGGAAAGTCTGTCGTGACCATCCAAAGGATTGGGATAGGTACATTCCTGCAGTACTCTTTGCTTATCGGGAGTTGCCGAATGCCACTTTGGGATTTTCCCCATTTGAACTCCTTTTTGGACATTCCCCTCGTGGTCTACTTTCTATTTTAGTGGATAGATGGTCAGGTTTTCCTGTTTCTTCTGAAGACAGAAATGTATATCAGTATGTACATGACCTTCACAACAGGATACTTGACGGTTGTGCGCAAGCGCACAGACAGCGGACACTCAGACACATACTTACAAGGCTTACGCTGACAGGAAAGTTCTTTTTTCGTACTCTGAAGGTTGGTGACAAAAAGTTCTTGTTCTACTGAGTGATGAACGGAATAAGCTTAAAGTTGCCTGGAAAGGTCCTTTTTATGGTTCAAGAGAAATGTTCTCCAGTCAACTACCACATTGATATGCATGGCAAGAGCAAGGTTTTCCACATTAACATGCTCAAGTGTATGTGGACAGGACAAATGTTGCGATCAATGTCAGTGTGGATCATTCTGTTTCATCAGGTATTGTGTCAGGATCTTGTGTTTCTGATTTTCTACATGTAGACTGTGTTGTGCCTAGTCAGGGTACAGGTAGGGTACGTACAGGGAAAGGTGTTATTCCTGTGACACTCCAGTCGAGTGTGTCTTCTGTTCAGTCCTGCTGCATTGGTGTTGTGCAGGATACGGAAGGTGATGGTGTTACCTTACCTACTTTGTCCGTCAGAGGTGAGACTTTTCATGATGTCAAGGTGAATCCTGATTTGTCTGATACTAAGCGGACACAGTTGTTAACTGTACTGGAGGAGTTCAGTGATGTACTTACAGATACTCATGGTAGGCTGATCAGGATGAACCTCATTCAATACATTTGACTACGGATGTACCTGTAAGAATCAAACCTTACCCATTACCTTTTGCTAAAAGGGAAATTGTTCAGAGGGAGATTGATGTCATGCTACGCTTAGGTGTTATTGAAGCATCTTCTTCCCCATACAGTTCTCCAGTTGTCCTCGTAGGAAAACCGGATGGTTCTGTTCGTTTTTGTATAGATTATCGGGCTCTGAACAAGGTTACGGTTTTTGATTCTAAACCGATTCCAGATGTTGAGGATTTGCTTTGTCAACTTTCTCATGGTCGGTACTTTGTGAAAGTGGATCTAGCAAAAGGTTACTGGCAGATTCCAATGTTGCCAGAGGATAAGCCTAAGACTGCTTTTCAGACTCCTTTTGGTCTATATCAATGGACTCGCATGCCTTTTGGGTTACAGAATGCTTCGGCGACTTTTGCTCGGACGACGCGTACGCTGAAGCTGCATGAGTTTTCCGCAGTCAGTTTTTTTATGACATTCTTTTGGTGGCTAAGTTCTGGCAGCAACTTCTCAGTTCCTTGAGGTTATTGTTAAGTCGTCTGAGATTGTTTGGCTTGACAGCTAGACCTTGAAAGGTGCAGGCAGGATATCAAGAGCTTGAGTTTTTTGGTCATATGATTTCTGTTGGTCATATTCGGCCTGAGGCAAAGAAGGCAAAGAACGTTGAGAAGATTCTTGCTATTGATCGTCCTAAAACAAAAAAGCAGGTTCGTTCTTTGCTGGGACTCTTGTCGTACTATCGTCGCTATGTTCCTCATTTCGCTGCTATCACTGCTCCTCTTACGGATTTGACAAAGGGAGATAAGTGTCGTCAGGTAGTTTGGTCTGAGGAATGTCAGAAGAGTTTGGATGAAGTACAGAGGACAGTGAATGGTTTTCCTGTTCTGTTACTACCTAAACTCTCTGAGGAGTTCATCCTACGCACAGATGCTAGTAGCAAAGGCATGGGTGCTTGTCTTTTGCAGGACAAGGCAGGAGTTCTTCATCCTGTGCAGTTTGCCGGTAAAAAGTTTTTCGCAGGCACAGGAGAAGTATTCCACGATTGAGCGAGAGAGTTTTGGCTTTGGTTTGCGGACTGGAAAAGTTTTCCAGATTTCTGGCAGGAGAACTTTTGTCCTCCAGACGGATCATCGTCCACTTACATTTTTACAAGCGTCAAAGACTAAAAACAACAGACCTTTGCGTTGGCCTCTCAGTATTCAGGAATACAAATTTTCAGTGCAGCCTATTGCTGGAAGATCAATACTTTTGCAGACTTGTTGTCACGTCAGTGAAAATCTGTTTGTTGCTTTCCTGTATGGTTTTTGTATTTTTCTCAAGAACATAATGTGAGAAAAAATAGTTTACTGTACTGTTGTCTTTTTTTTTATTCTATGGATACATTTTTCAGGATGCTGTTACCTGTTTTGTGTAAGAATAAGAGATGCAACATATTTTGTATAAGGCATTGAAGAGTATTGTTTAATTTTTGGATGGATTGTTTTTTGGGCATTGATGTTTTTTTCAAAATGTAAAGGATTTTGCTTTGTGTGCTTGGAATAATTTGAGGAATTTTATATGGAGTCCCATGGCAGATGTTCTTATGGTGCTATAGTTCATTTTGCATTTGCACTGTGGCAATTTGTGGGTTTTTGCTACTGTCTTATTTTGACATTGTATCATGCGTCTTGGCAGATTTTGTATTGTCATGCTATTGTATAAGACAATCTATTATGATGGATATCTTTAATGGTGTGATGTTTGGATATTGATGGATGAATGTAACATGTATTTTTTTTTGTGGAGTGCAAACAAAGAGTTGAGTATTGCAGTGGTTTTGGCATGGTCTTAGTTTTGGTCATCCTTAGTGGTAATATGAATGTCATACGGCAGTTTTCATTTTGGTTTCTGATGGGTGTCAGTAATTTTTACAACTACTCATTTGGATGACTTGGTTCATGGTTTCTATCTTGACAATGTATTGATGACCTATGATGTTCCTTTGTATGATTCCTTCAATGTATAGGATTGAGGTGTTCCATGTACATAGATCTTTTTGTTGGATTTCTTGGAGCATAACTTCCTGCAAGATTTCTCCTGTAGGATAAATCTTGTCCCCAGGAAGGGGGGTGTCAGGCACACGGAAAGAAAAATTTGAAGCGCCTGTGTAATGAAAGGTTAAGCGCGAGCGAAGGGAGTTAAATGTGTGAAAGGAAACGGCGTTGGATTGTCGTTCTTAAAGGGCAGGTCACTTCCTTTGTTTTGAATGTGAGCTGTGTTAAGAAAAATTGGGTAAAAAGCTAAACACACTGGAAGTGAGTGTGGAGAGAGAGATTCGAGCAACAGCGCTGATAGAATGGAAAAGAGGCCGCCGACTGTCAGGCCCATTTAATACAGACATGAGGCTGTAACATGCTAACGCATGTATTTTGCTAGGGAGTGATTCAGACAGAGTAAGTATTTGATACAATTTTAAGGGACTATGAAAGTTCCAGTCTTTGTTTTTATTTTATCCATTTCGATCGTGAAATTGGGAATCGAAATTATTTTGTAAAAGTGTTTATGTTGGATTGCTGCTAACTGTGGGCAGTATAGTCATCATAGCTTATTTTGTTTTCTAGCTACGCCGTTATGGTAGCAGTAGCAAAGTAGACGAGGCTGTGACTGGAGGGAGAGTCGGGTGAGCTACGGGAGCCATACCCCCCTGCCAGAAAGATGTCGGAAGGAACAGCCAGAGACAGCCAGAGATAGTTGGTATGCTGTCCAAACGTGCAGAGGCGAAGTCAGAGATCGCCATAGAGTTACGCTCTGAGGAAACCAAGCGAAAAGGGTAGGTGGAACATTTGTATGCTGTCCACCATAGACGTTCGTGATTGGATGAAGAGGAATGAAGGTACCGATATTGTGATGAACTGACCCCAGGAGAAATATTAAGTGACTATGATCTGTGAACAGAAATATAAAGTGAACTATAATCTGTGAACAGACGGAATTATAAACCTCACCAGTGCTGTGTATGAAAATGGAGAAGAAGAGGAGATACTGGGGGAAATGAACTTTTAAAACCTGGTGTTTAGCGCCTTGTGAGTTGTGTGGAGGTGGATGCCGTTGTGTAATGGAGTATTGGCTGTATTCATGCATGCATGTGTAAATATTTGTGCGTGAATCAGCAGCCTGACATATATATATATATATATATATATATATATATATATATATATATATATATATATATATATATGTGTGTGTGTGTGTGTGTGTGTGTGCACGTGTGCGTCCGTGCGTGCGCGTGCCCGCGGGCGCGCATGTGTGTGTGTGTGTGTGTGTGTGTGTTCTATGTGTGTGTGTGTGTGTGTGTGATCGCGCGTGCGTGTTTTTTGTCTGCGTATGTTTTGCACGCCCCTTTTTCATCATTGTTCTCTCTATATATATATATCTATATATATATCTTCTATCTGTGTCTCTCTCTCTCTCTCTGTCTGTCTGTCTGTGTCTGTCTGTGTGTCTGTGTGTCTGTGTGCTCTCGTGCCTCTCTCTCTCTCTCTCATGTGTCTGTCTGTCTCGTCTGTGTCTGTGTGTCTGTCTGTGTGTCTCTCTGTCTCGCGCGTGCGTGTTTGTTTGTCTGCGTATGTCTCTCACTCTCCCTCTCTCTCTCATTCTCTCTCTCTCTCCTCTCTCTCTCTCTCCCTCTCTCTCTCTCTCTCTCTCTCTCTCTCTCTCTCTCTCTCTCTCTCTCCTCTCTCTCTCTCTCTCTCTCTGTATTCACCGAGTGTGGTGGCTGGGTGGGATGGTGGCGGTCTGCTTGCGTACAGATAAACAAATAGCACAGTGTGGTTCCCTCAGTAGACTGAGCGATGACTTCGTTGTCCTCCAACGCTGTAGCCGAAGACTCTCCGCGCATTACGTGTGTGAGCTGTCTTCCCCGTCACAGCAGACACTGCAGCCCCTCCCCTCCGACGGTCCTCCCGTCACGCTGCCAGACTTAGGAAACACTTCAGACTTCGCCATGTTTCGCCGTCAGCTGTCTTTCTCCCACTGCCGTGACCAGCACTGGACCTGGACGTTTTTAGCCTGTGACGTCGACAGCCACTGTTGGGCTAGAAATGACGTCACATCCTTTGCCTGGGATTCACCGCTCTCCTCCATATGTAAGGCGGCCGTACCGCTCTTTCCGCTGCATTTCTTGTGTGAAGCTTTTGGGCAGCACGTGCCCTTCACCTTGGTGTGCGATTTCATGCGGACTGTTTTGATGGCAGTGATGAGGAGTTCTGCACCTTCCAGCCCTGTCCGTATTATGCTGCAGTACCATGTGGCAACAGTGGGCAGGTCAGTCAGCTCCCTGCTTTACATGAAGGTCATGGTCAGTTACTATGCTCAATGTTAAGGCTTTTATACTTTCAGAGAGAGAGAGAGAGAGAGAGAGAGAGAGAGGAGAGAGAGAGAGGAGAGAGAGAGAGAGAGAGAATTTCATTTTTAAGAGAGTAATGCAGTTAACATAGAGAGAGAGACATTTAACAATCTGGGACAGTTTTACAATCTAGGCCAGGGGTGAGTAGAGAGAGAGAGAGAGAGACAGAGGAGGAGAGAGAGAGAGATCTAGAGAGAGAGAGAGAGAGAGAGAGAGAGAGAGACAGAGAGAGAGAGAGAGAGAGAAGTTGTGTCAAGAAAGCGTTCAAGGGATGTAAAGTGTTGTCATGATGTTTACAGCTCAGCCAATAAGAAAGCGACATATGGGGTGTGAATGCTGTCACGAAAATGTTAAAATCGTATTATTTGCTACATCTGAAATACCTTTATGAAACTGCACTAGCGTTAACATTATCATGATCGTGTTTTATTCGCATTCACATGTAACAAAGGATTTTATTGAAAACAAATCACACAGGGTGAAACGTTCTGCAGGAAACGTCTGAAGGGAAACACTCGCTCCCTTGATGAAATAAACGCACGTTCACAACTCCAAAAGAATGCTGCTTAGGACACTGATTCGCCTGGCAGATATGACGGCACAGAGCACACAGAACAAACAAGGAAACTCCCCCTCCCCCCCCCCCCCCCCCCCCCCCCCCCACCCCCTTGTTCCACGCTTGCCGATATACCCCGTACTGGAGACATCTGCACAGCAACATCAACTGAAGAAATAAAGGAATACAAATTAACATTTATTCAAACTGACACAACCTTTTCGACCTCGAATATAGGGTTCTGGTGGTCCACTGCCCAGGCTTCTGGTGGTCCACTGCCTAGGGTTCTGCACCACTGCCCAGGTTCTGGTGGTCCACTGCCCAGGGTCTGGTGGTCCACTGCCCAGGGTTCTGGTGGTCCACTGCCCAGGGTTCTGGTGGTTCACTGCCCAGGGTTCGGGTGGTCCACTGCCCAGGGTTCTGGTGGTCCACTGCCCAGGGTTCTGGTGGTTCACTGCCCAGTGTTCTGGTGGTTCACTGCCCAGGGTTCTGGTGGTCCACTGCCTAGGGTTCAGGGTTCAGGTGGTACAGTGCCTAGGGTTCTGTGGTTCACTGCTCAGTGTTCTGGTGGTCCACTGCCTTGGGTTCTAGTGGTCCACTGCCTAGGGTTCTGGTGGTTCACTGCCTAGGGTGCTGGTGGTCCACTGCCTAGGGGCTCTGGTGGTCCACTGCCGAGGGTTTGGTGGTCCACTGCCTAGGGGTCCACTGCCTAGGGTTCTGGTGGTCCACTGCCTAGGGTTCTGGTGGTGGTTCCTCTGATGGTCCACTGTACTGGTGGTCCACTGCCTAGGGTTCTGGTGGTCCACTGCCTAGGGTTCTGGTGGTCCACTGCCGGGGGTTCTGGTGGTTCACTGCCGAGGGTTCTGGTGGTCCACTGCCGAGGGTTCTGGTGGTCCGCCTAGGGTACTGGTGAGCCACTGCCTAGGGTTCTGGTGGTCTACTGCCCAGGGTTCTGGTGGTTCACTGCCAAGGGTTCTGATGGTCCACTGCCTAGGCTACGGTGGTCCACTGCCTAGGGTCTGGTGAGTCTGATGGCTGAGGGCCCAGTGCTCCTGGGCCCTGCAGCTGGTCGTGATGCTGGTGGGACAGAGGAAGCA
>JADBJO010009563.1:60000-65000 GCA_016801955.1 Conus betulinus | reverse complement strand
GGCTTCCCCCCACCCCACCCCCCCCCCCCCCTCACCGGCACCCTCCTCATAATCAACATCTCTCTCATTACCCTGTTTTACCCCAAATGGACAGAACATTGAAAGCTACAGCGAATAATGTACACCTGTTTATAGCAGAGCAGGATGCCAGCTGCGTACCTTTAGTGATGGAAACTTCTCTGAGCATAATTATACAGGTTAATCGTTCTCTCTCCCTTCCTATCTCCCTCCCTCTGCCTTTCCGTCTGTCTGTCTGTCTGTCTGTCGGCCGTCTGTTTGTCTGTTTTGTCCGTCCGCCGCCCGTCCCGTCTGTCCGTCTCTGTCTGTCTGTCTGTCTGTTGTCTGTCTGTCTGTCTGTCTTCTCTCTCTCTCTCTCTCTCTCTCTCTCTCTCTCTCTCTCTCATAAAACATGATGTTAGAAACAATAGCAACAGTACAGTACTAACTGTAAGAACTGTTTCTTTAGTAATAGTTCTGCTGTTGGGTGCGCGAGCGCGTTTATATATATATATATTATAGAGATAGAGGGGAGAGGGGAGAGAGATCTAATTGTGGACCCCGAGTCAATGCCATTGTCATATATTATTGAGGACTTACTTAAAATTTCATCCAGGGAAGATTCAGCTAAAGCAAGTAAGTCTTTAAAAAAAAAAAAAAAAAAAAAAAAACCGTTCACGTCTCTTAGTACTTTCTGCATATTTGATATCTTTTTTCGCCACAGCTTTATTTTATGTCATTTGTAAATTTTGTTTTAAAAACCATTAAGTTTAAGTCTGTGGATCAAAGAGGTCATTGACCTTACATGAAGTGTGTGTGTGTGTGTGTGTGTGTGTGTGTGTGTGTGTGTGTGTGTGTGCGTGCGTGCGTGCGTGCGTGTGTGTGTGTGCGTGTGTGTGTGTGTGTGTGTGTGTGTGTGTGTGTGTGTGTGTGTGCCCCACTCCCTACACACAAGGGAAAAAAAAAAAAAAAAAAAAAAAAAAAAAAAGGGGGGGGGGGGGGGGGGGGGGTATAAACACGTCGTTCAGGTCATCCAGGACGGAGAAGCAATCAGGCTCCGCTACAAAATGATGGTGAAGCATATTGTTACAGGAGAAGTAATCAGGCTTCGTGACAAAATGATGGCCAAATAATGTTACAGAAGTATTCGGCCTCCACAACAAAATGACGGTGAAAAACATTTTTGTTTCAGAGAGAATTCAGGCTCTGCTGCAAAATGACGGAGAAAAACATGTTGTTACAGGAGAAGTATCCACGATCCACAACAAATGATGGCGAAAACATGTTGTTACAGGAAAAATATCCACGAATCCACAACAAATGACAGGCGAAAAAACGTGTTCTTACATGAGAAGTATCCAGGCTCCACCACAAATGATGGAGAAAAACATGTTGTTACAGGAGGAGTGTTCAGAATCCACAGCAAATGATGGCAAAAAACATGTTGCTACAGTAGTATCCGGGTTTCACACAACAACATGATGGTGTGAAGACATGTTGTTAAAGGAAAATTATTCAGGTTCCACGACAAAATGATGGCGACGACATTTTGTTACATGAGAAGTATTTGGGCTCCACAACAAAATGATGGCGACGACATTTTGTTACAGGAGAAGTATTTGGGCTCCACAAAAAAATGGTGGTGAAACATGCTGTTACAGAAGAAGTATTTGGGCTCCACAACAAAACGATGGCGAAACATTGTTATGGAAGAATTATTCGGGCTCCACTACAATGATGGTGAGAATATGTTGTTACAGGAGAAGTATTCAGGCTCTACAAGAAACTGTTGGCGACAATATGTTGTTACAGGAGAAATATTCGGGCTCCAGAACAAATGATGGCGAAAACATGTTGTTACATGAGGTTCCGTAACAAATAATGGTGAAAACCTGTTTTTGCAAACACGTATTCAGGCTCCGCAACAAATCGATGGTGAAAACATGTTGGTAGGAGAAATAGTCAGGATCTTCAAGGTACTCTGGCTCCATAAAAAAAAAAAAGGTTGCTGGCGACGTGTTACTGTAGACTGTTCAAACCCAGTGGATGTAGTGTCTGCAATTTACTTATCCAGAATGCCTCCCGCTGCAGTCGTTTTTGTTTTGTTTCAGAGTGCACTTTCTCTATTGGTAGACATTTTATTGGAGAGAGAGTGAGTGTTGTGGCCTGTTGAAGTGTGTGATGTGATGTGTGTGCCCCGTGTTCTTATTTATGTTTGATCTGTGTTGGTAAAACCTTGTTTTGAGACTGTTCTTTGTCTCTCCAACATATTGTGCGTCAGTGCACATGTCACAGAACAGCAGGTAGATGACATTGCTTGTTTCGCATGTCATTCTGTTGCGGAGCCTGAACAACTCTCCCGTTCTGGACGATTTGAACGAATTGGATTTCACAAGGTGGACCTGACACAACACACACTTCTCCTTCTCACATTTGTAGGATCCAGGACAGTCGTCAACAAGAGCTGGTAGGCAAGAGGGCATGAGCATAGTCCTCAAGGAGTGGCAGTTCCTTTCTGCCACTAAAGGAGGTTGAGGGACTGCTTTTTTTTCATCCTCTTGCTGTTGGTGATGAGGCTCTGATGTAGCTCTCGTGTCCCGGACTTTTTCTGCTGCCGTTTGGACAACGTTTTGCTTGTAGCTACGTATATATATATATATATATATATATATATATATATATATATATATATATATATATATATATATATATATATATATATATATATCACAAATAAAAACCAGAGAGCCAGCGAGAACTCCAAAAACGCTCAACCGGGAAGGGAGCGACATAAGTTTAAAAATTTGGGCAGTCCACTAAAAATTTTTAAAACTTATATATATATATATATATGTGTGTGTGTGTGTGTGTGTGTGTGTGTGTGTGTGTGTGTGTGTGTGTGTGTGTGTGTGTGTGTAAGAGGAGAAGGAGAAAGCATGCATGTAGCTGAGAGTACGTGCAAATGTAAATATGACTACGTATGTAAAAAACATCTACCTAAAATCGCGGTATCAAAGAAAAACGCTGATCAAAATTTGAAGGAAGCGAAAAAGTGCAGCCAACACACCAATACTAGTAAGAAAGAGAAAAACAAGCAACGTCAGTAGCTTACGCAGATGCTTAAAAAGTCCTTGCGCAATTTCAAATGTGTGCGTACGCGCGTGTGCGTGCGTTCGTATGTGTGCGTGCGCGCGCGCGCATGTGCGTGTGTGTGTGTGTGTGTGTGTGTGTGTGTGTGTGTGTGTGTGTGTGTGTGTGTGTGTGTGTGTGTGTGTGCGCGCGTAAGATCTGGCAGCCTGTGCCACAAGGGTATGGTCAGCATGAGAGAGTTTGAGACGGGAGAGCTGGCAGTGTCCTGTTTTGTGGTAACCTGAGCTGCTCTGTCGAGTTGGTGGATGCTGTCCTCTTCAGTCCCAATGTTGAACTGTTGGCGCCAAGCTCTTCTGACGTTGTTCCTCATGATGGTTTTTGCTCCGTTGTAGGACATCGGGTGCCGTAACTGATCCTACCTGCCAGCGATCTTGGACAGATGGCCCGCCCCTTCATTTCCTCCAATGCCACTGTGAGAAGGGATCCACTGCAGGACTACAGGAGTTCTGTGTTGGAGGAGACTGAGTTCTTCTCTGATGACTCTGGTTATTTGCTCCCCTCCTGGTGTCTAGAGACTCTTCAGGATGGATTCACCATCTGCCAGAAAGACTGTGTTGGTGGGGGGGCCTGTTTTCCTGGTTAAGTATCTGGGCAGCAAGGGGCAGGGCACAGGGTTCAGCGCTGTAGTGTGTGGAATATGTGCCTGTGGCCACAGACTTTCTGACGGATCTGCCAACCGGGACCTTGATTGGAAATGAAATGAGGCAGGGAACAGTAAACAACAAACAGTAAACAAGCGGGGTAGGTTTTGCTCCCATAAGTCTTGAATAAAAGTTACTCTGTGTTAGGTTTCCTTATGGGAGCAAAACATACCCCACTTGTTTACTGTTTACGGGACCTTGACGCAAACCCCGTGTCTACTGTTTTTCACAGTCTCAACTGCTGATCCATCCGTGTATGCTCTAGCCCAGGCGGTAGACGGGTAAGATGTGTTGAGAGCTTCAAGGGGTCGGGACCTGAGTTCCTCTGCTGTGTGATGTGCCTTGGCTGCTACGCCCGGATCATGAAGGCGACAGGCGGGATGTCCGCCTGCCAGTCCTCCCAGTCCTGAAGCATTTCAGTTGGGTTGACTGGAAGCTGTGAGAGGCTGATTAAAGATTCTCCTCTCGAGCCTCTATGAAAAGGTGCGAGCTATATCGTGTGAATGTGTTATTGCTTTTTTTTTTTTTTTTTTTTTTGGGGGGGGGGGAGGGGTAGCCATAAACTTGGAATGTAGTAGGTGGGAAGGTAGTCTTTTGTTTTTTCTCATTCAGCCGCAGGAGTTGTTCTCGTCATCTGTCCTCTAGTGAGAAAATCCCATTGCTTTTTCTATGGTTGGTACTGAAGTAGTGTACATACCCTGCGCCCCTTTTCTGGCTCCTCGGTCTGTCCGTTTATTTGCAGATGACCCCCACAATGTGAAGGGATCCAGCACAGAGTTGACAGCGCTACCATGTGCAGAGAAAAAAAAAAGGAACTTGTTGGACATCATGTATTTAAACATTTTACGTGCTTCCAAAGAGACGTGGAATGGAAACAAAAAGGTAGCTGAGTTACAGAAAAAGGGATATCCAACCCATAATTTCCACCCATTATAACAGTAACACGTTCAGTGGCCAATAGTGAACAGCACCTTCCAGTGTGATATCGCTCCACCATTAGCGTCACAATGACAAAAACCGCGCCTGCAAATCAGTCATCGAGCACGAAACCATGTGTATATCTTTCAGTACTGTTCATCAGTAGGAAACTTTACGAACACATAGAAAAACAAGACTAAAAATCCTCTAACGAAAACCAGATGACTCTGCAAAAAGGTACATTCTAAACATCATGTATAAGGCTCCGCCGAAAAACATAGACAAATTAAATTA
>JADBJO010009563.1:40000-57500 GCA_016801955.1 Conus betulinus | reverse complement strand
AGTCCGGCGCTCTACTAACTGAGCTATTCCGGGCCTTCCTATTGTTCCTTGGGATGTGTACACAAATATGGTAAAATAACTAGCACAGGGCAGTAAAGGAAATCGGGAAAGAAGAAAGACATGTCCAAACAATGCAATCACAATTTCATTTAAAGGACGATCAGCTTCAAGCTCCAGTCAAAACCTGTCATATTATAGGGATGATCATGACAAGAGAAAATAAAAAGCTCGATAACGAAAGGAAATCAATAGCAAGGTACCATTGACATGTCCACGTCTTCCACGGAGACCAGGATCTCTGTTCCGGGGTTCCAGGTGACACAGCCCACGACACGCACACGACACCTGCCGATCAGCGCTGCAGTGCCAGACGCCACCTCAAGTTCCCACTTCTGAAAAATACCTGCGGTGATTTCTCTAACGCCCTTCAACCACCTTCGATGCCCAACTCCACCTCCACCTTCCACCTCCCCCATTTCCTTTAGTCTTCTTCCGCCTTCCTCTCTCCTCTCACTGGGCCGGAACAGCTCAGTTGGTAGATCACAGGTCTCGTGACCCTTGTGATTCTGGGGTTGCGGGTTCGAATCTCTACTGGGCCGTTTCAATATTAAGTGAGGGGGTAGGGTAGTGCGGTCTTTCGGAGTTAATCTGGTTCTGACTCTAGTTCCCGGAAACCCCTGGAATGGTGCGATAAACTGAGGTTCCGTGTGTGGATGCATTCAAAAGGTTTTGCGCAGACGTCAAATCCCATCAGCAACTCTCCAAAAGGCCAGTTTGGCCGTTTGTATGAATGACACTCCTTCACATATTATGCGTCCTCCGTAGCCAAGGAAGGAATGAGTGGAACTCTGAGTGACTGATAGTCGACTGAATGACACGGGAAACTAATGGTTAGCGCCAACAGGCAGCTGTCCAGTTGGCTCTACCCAGGTAGGCAGCCCGTCGTGGAAACGTGAGCGTGGGTTGGAAATCGCCTATATCTTGGGTCTCCAGCCGCAAGTATGATCATAATGGTGGCAAGAATGGAATTATCATGTGAGTAATAGCAAACGATTTAACGCTTACAGATCCTACTGTACTGAGCCTAATTTATGCTTATCCACTCTAGTTTATTTTAACCAACGCGTAATACATTTTATAACAGAGTTTATGTAAATAGAGTATCTGTTCCTTTCTCTATACACCAAATCATTAGGTATTCGTATGTCGACGTCTAAGAATCGTTTAAGCCCAAACAAGTGTACTTTCCCGCTATATAGGCCTGCCTTATCCAGTCCCCATGATTCCGCGCCATACTAAACCATTGACTGCATCTCTGTGTCAGTTTTAGAAATGCATATAGAGGATTATTTTTCAACTCATGGAAATTTGCAAAATACCTGACAAAGCATTCTTGGCTCGACTAGAAAGATTATTGCACGCTGCTACAAAACTAAGTCATGTAGAAAAATAAATTCCAGATATTTGTACACATTTACAAGAGGCATAACTATTCCACTGTAAGTCCATTTCTCACTGACAGATAAGTAACCCACTTTCCTAAATACAACATTACTTTATTCATGTTCACCCTCAAGTGTAATGCTGATGCTGCACAATACAAACTATCAATCTGTGTTTGCAGATCAGTAACTGTTTCAGCCAGTAAAGCTACATCATCAGCCAGTAATAATATAAACGGTTCAAAATAATCATGTGTAAAGGTTGCACCGTGTCTGCCTCCTCTTTATCCCTCCCATTGCTAATTCATCGCTAAATAAAGGGAACAATATAGGGCTGCGAACATCATCTTGTTTTTACCCCAGGAGTACGATTAAGTACTCAGTTTATCTCCACATCTGACCCTAGCTTTTACATTCATGTATATATTACGAATACATTAAATTTCATACAACGTGCTTTTTAATCCATTTTTCAAAAGGATTCGTCATTTTCCTTTCTAAAGAATCAAATGACTTTTCAAAATCAGTGAAGGCAACGTACAGTTGATGGTTGAAACAGAACTGTTTTTGTGTTAATGCCAACAAAGTAAATATACGGTCACTGTAGAATAGCCTCTTTTAAATCGTACTAAGTCTCCCGTCAAATTATACTCTTCTTTCATTCTTGAATTCTGTTATTTATAACTGCACTATAGAGTTTACTGCTGATATCACATAAAGATTCTCGCCTATGATTGCAAGGGTTATTCACATCACCCTTTTTAAATAAATGAAGTATGTTAGCATCTGTCCAGTTGCCTGGGAAAATATCCTTGTTAAATAATGCATTACAAAAATACTGAAAAATTAGCTGTCCGACCCCCTGCATATTTGAGCATTTCCCCAATCATTCCAGCTGGTCCTGCAGCTTACCATTCTTCAATTTTCTCATAGCTCGCATTATTTTTTCTCTCTTGATATGGGATGCTTCATAACTTTTATTTCTTCTTCGTCCTCATAAGCATATTCGAAATCAATCTTTGTAATATCTACGCTTGTGGTTGCATCTATTCAAGTTTGTCTTTATGATTTTTAAACCAGTCAAATTATTATGAACTAATTTACGTTTAAAGGGATATTTCATAAACAGTTTCCCAAAACTCGCTTTGATTGTTTACCGTAGTAAAACAAGTTTTTTTGTTTGTTTGTTTTTCAATACCATACCATTGTACTGTTTTTCTTGTCTTTTCAACATAATCTTATATTCTCTCTTTGTGCAATATATTGTAAACATCGGTCATTTTTATCCCTTGTTTTTCCTAAATATCGAGAGCAAGCCTTTTGCTGTATTCTTGCTTAATCTGCATTCCTTATCATACCGGTCGTGTTTATCACACTTTGGATAACAAATATTCTTTTTTCGTACAACTAGCTAGTTTTCTAATACATTCATTAAACATGTTCAAAGTATCGTTGCAATTACAATCTCCCAAATTACTTGCACAATCAAGGAACGGTAATGATTCATCAGACGACATCGCACTAATATAAACATTCTCAAAATCAGACTTCCACACAATTTTTTTCAATACACTGTTGTTCATCCACTGGAGTGGAAACACCTTGTTAGCACTCCCAAGCAATTTCAAATAAAACCCAACAGGTAAATGGTCTTATATTAATCTTTCTGATACAATCAGTTTACACGACAAAATGATAGTCAGCAGGTCTTTATAGACAAGAATATAATCCTTAACACTATTCCTGTTTCTGATACAGATATATGTGTAGTTGCTATCAGTATCGCCATTATAAATGCCATTATACATAAATCAAGCACTGTGCACATGTTTAACATTTTCCATAACAATTAAGCATATTGTCAGCAGCGTTTCTTACATGGCAACTATAACAGAATCGTTGTAAGAATGAACCATTGTCATCGAACATATCAGAAGAAATTTAGAGGTTCTGCCGTTAAATCCCAATAAAATCTTGTACACATTATCAAACTCAATCAAGCAATCAAAAAGAAGTTCTTCAAGTCCGCTTATACCGTTATCAATATCAAAATGAGTGTACTAAGGTAACCCCCTTAGTGGAACATAGGTACATGCATATATACCAACTGCTGTCAAAACCAAAAGACTCTATCTTGTCAATGAAAAACCAGATTAACGTTTGGAGAATTTGTCTTGATTTCTTGAATATAGGACTCATATAAGCTCATTTCGGATAAATCATAGTATCCCATCTCACATTTTTTTCCTTTTTCATTAAATTTAATGGCGGTCTTGGAAAAAAAAAAGTAGTATATCCTGGAAAAAGTGGCACGCTGAAGATCATCTACAAAAGTTTTTACCAGACATATAAATCTTAAATAAATGTCAGCGAACCGCCAAGAGAAACGTGGACAAACGAGTCCCTTCTGAGATGCCCCCTCATTTAAACCGCAAATAGTAAAACCGCAGTAAAACATACTCCGGTCCCCGAAGATGATCGTCAGTAATTTTCTTTTCGTCCGTGCAATCCATTCTATAATGTGACGGGTCTACAAGACAAATGTTTGTGCAAAAATCATTATATTTATTAGGTACAGAATCGGAACTTGACAACTGCACATATATCTGTATCAGAAACAGGAATAGTGTTAAGTGGTTTGTCTTGTGACTCGTTTGTCCACGTTTCTCTTGGCGGTTCGCTGACATTTATTTAAGATTTGTTTAGATTTCCGCCTGCAGTCGTTTCACTTTGCAACCAGACATATAAAATCAAATTTAACCAAAGAAGACATCAAATCTCAGTTGTTTATCTCAGACAGCAGTCCATACAATTCCAGCGTATAAACCTAAAAGAAATCTCGCATTTTTTTTTAGAACTAATTATTAACATTGTACAATAAGACATCGTCTACACACTCTTCTTTTCTGAGATCTTCATGTTTGATTTTTTCTTGATTGATAGACGGAATGTCGCCCTAGCTTTTACGCCTTTCGTGATAACAATTTCCCCTCTGAGATGCCCCTCATTTAAAAACTACAAACAGTAAAAACGCAGTAAAACATACTCCGGTCCCCGAAGATGATCGTTAGCAATTTTCTTTTCGTCCGTGCAATCCATTCTATAATGTGACGGGCCTACAAGACAAGTGTTTGTGCAAAAATCAATAGGTATGGAATCGGAACTTGACAAAGTATAACTTAACACTACATCCTCTCTCTGCCCTCCCCCCACCTCGCCCCCCCCCCCCCCCCCCCCTTTGTACTCCATTACTTTGTCTTTGTCTTTGTAGGAAGTGCAGTGGGTGATGATCGGTGAGTTGGGCTTGGAATTCAGACGATGCACTCGATCAATCTGGAAGTCACCTGTCAGTCCCAGTTTGTCAACAATCACATCGCTGACGAGCTCCTCACATTCAGACTGTATCTCGTTCTGTGCACGAGGAAGTCCATAGAAAATCAGATTGTTCCTTTCTGGTCGTCCTTCCAGATCGCTGGCTTTCCGTTCGGTGTCCAGCACCCGTCTCTTCAGTGCGACATTTCCCGTCGCTGATCGTCCACTTCATCCTTCAGGGTCGTCACCTCCTCGTGCAGTGCAGCATGACCATCCCGAATGTCCTTCATGTCATTTTTTATGTTGCTAATAAGGTCTTTCATGTTTTTAATGTCTTCGTTCATGTTTTCGAATTCGTCACTCAAAGACTGGAGCATGGACATTTAAATTCTGCATGGTCGGTTCAAACCACGGGCTCGGGAAGCAAAGGAGAGCTGGTAGTAGAGGCTCCAGATTTCTCAGTGCTGGCTCTCCGAGATCCACTGGTGATGCCAGGTTTGTCAAAACTGTCCTTTCGAAGCCCGGGGTTCTGCTCGACGTCACCACATTGTAGGAGAAAACTGCCCCGGAACAAATACGTGAGGAGGCAACCTTCTATGACACCGCCTGTCAGCGACTCCACTTTCATTGTCCTTCGGGACATCGCGACCTGATTGATGGCCCTTTTACAAATAAAGCTGATGAATGTCGGCAGAAAACAAACCATGTTTTATACTGAAAATCCAAGTGTGACGAAAGCATGGTCCTTCATAGTGATGTCTGCACAATGCAGGGCTCGAACACTGTCGAATTACGCAGTAATTAAACAATTACGGAGTAGTTAAACAATTTGCGCAGACCTCATTACAAATCATCCGTCTCTTCTGAACTCATTTCATGCCCCCCTCCCCCCCCCCCCCCCCCCCCCCCCCCCCCTGCCCCCCCCCCCCCCCCCCCCCCCCTGAGAGAGAGAGAGAGAGAGAGAGAGAGAGAGAGAGAGAGAGAGAGAGAGATGGTTTACTCACAAAGGCTGAGGCCCCTTGTGAAGAGGTATGATATAGTACATATGAAACAAATACACGTGACGCGTAACAAAGTCTATCAAAACACAAAATCATTGAGAACATTCATTTGGTAGCTGCTGCTCTAACTCTCAATGCCTTATACAAAAAGAACGTGAAATTTAGAACATCTTTTCTTGAAGTTGACATCAACAGGGTCAATATAAATGGGGACGTCTGTCTATAGAATTCAGGCTCATGAATTCTTATCTCCTGTCTATAAGGGCTGAACAGCAAAGTATAAAATGCATCTCGTTTTCTTGTGACTCTTTATAAAGAAGACAAAGAAAATCATTGTCATTAACACTGGTTTTGCATCTTTAATTGATGAACTGCTAACTCCTATATTCCAAGTCTAAATTTTGCCATTGTGTATTTAAATTGTCTATCCGTTTCTAAACTTATGTAAGTTGTCAGACCATGATATAACTAGCAGACGTTCAGTAACAATCAAAACTTTTATCATTATGCACCTGCTTTAACCTTTTTTTTTTTTTTACATCTGCAGTCAGTAGTCGTTGACAGACACGCCTTTAACAATGTTTAAGATTTCTAACACTTTGATTCAGCTATGCAAAACCAAAACGTATTGAAACAGACATGTACGTATTTAACAAACCCAGTTATTATTTTTTTTCTCTAGAATCGGGAACATAAAGCATAGTATAAGGTTTTCGATGCATTCTGTACTCCTCCATATGAAGTAAATTAAGCCAATTAGGTATGCATTTAACTGCTGATACAACATATACAGGAAATCTATTCGTCTCGTCATGAATAAGATCATTAGGCGTCTTCATTTACACCTAGAAAATTATTTAAAGCGAAAATGTGCAAATATTCACAATGCATGGCAGCAGCATCTATCCCCATCATTCCCATCAATACGCTGCAACTCGCTGCACTTGACTGTCGAACAACTTGCCAAATACATCAAGCTATTTATTGTTCAGACCATATGACTTTTTTATGATACAGAGCAAAACTCCTCTGGTGTTGCTAGCAACATCCTCGCAAGCACTAACCAAACTCAAATGAATTGAGAAACATATACCAAAATGTCTCTAAGCATTCAGGCAGGTATTATCATATACCCATCGTTCTGCTGAACTAAAATAACCGCCTTTACAAACATAAAAATGTTACTTTTCAGCCGGCAATTCAGAGATCCAGGTGAGCGGCGTAAACTATTCAGTTGGGTCTTTAAACCAGTAACTGTCTGTGTGTGATATGAAGACCACGTCATCAGTCAGTAACAGAATAAACAATTCAAAGGCGTCAAGTCCCACAATCCCCCGTGTCTCCCGATACCGGATACCTCAGTTGCTAGCTCATGATGAACAGTGAAAATAAAACTGGACTACGAGCACCGCCCTGCTTAACCCTGGCTGAACAATTGATATAATCTGTAAATTTAGCACCACAACGAACTGCAGCTCTCACCTCATTGTACATCCGTAAAGCTTACCGTACCTACCGTTTTTATCCTAATTGGCAAGAGAATTGGCAAGAGAAGACTTCTATTAACGGAATCGAAGGCTTTTTCGAAACCAAAGAAAGCTACATATAAAACTGAATTATTTTCGCTCAAAAGAAAACTGGTTTTGAACTAGAGTCAGCAAGGTGAACATGTGGACAACAGTGGAATAACGCTTTTAAAACCCAGCGGCATAATCACCCGTGATCTCATCTTCCCTAATCCATTCGTGCAGTCTTGTTATTCTTATCATCCCAAACATTTCACAAGGGAGTGTACTAAAAAGAACTAGTCTTTAATGTTTGGATCATTAGCATCGCCTTTTTTTTTCTAAATCAGGCACAATTGTTGATTCTGTCCAGCTATCTCAGAATATACCATTATCAAATAATTTGTTGAATAATTTCAGACAGAACTGCACAACTTGGGTAGACAGATTCTTTAAACATCTCATCAATGATTCCATCGGGACCCATTTCTTTTGAATTGCTGGTAATGCTTTCTCTTCACTAACGGGACGATTTATATAAACATTAGATTGATCTTCAAACACTTCTTGGTCTGATTGAACATCATCATCTGTGGATTGTAACAATGCTTGAAAATGCTGAAACCACATATCTACGGTAATGTTATTTCTAGGCTGTTTTCTTTGTGGTCATATCTTGTGGACAACGTTCCTTTTTCTAACGCCTGTTTGTATCAACATTATTTTTGACACAGATTATATATTAATATATGATGATGATAATGATGATGATGATGATGGTTTATTTTTATTATTATTTTTGTTGTTGTTGTGTTGTTGTTAAGGAGCTGGTAACATCTATTCTTGCTTTCAGCTTCAGCGACTGCAACAAAATGTCTATGCTGTTTTTGTTTTTATGTTGTTTTTTAGGGTTTTTTTTTTTTCGTTTTTGTTTTTCGTTTCAATGCAGTCTACTAAATGAATAATAGAAACCATTTTCTTCATTATCCAAGGCGTATCGTCTGCTTGCATAATTGTCATTAAAATGCTGTCAGTGAATTCAACAAAACCAGTGTCATGTGTCCGCCCACTGCTTTTGATGATGTCGCATCCAAAATGAACAATCTGAAATAACGAACAAACATAGGGGAGAGAGAGAGAGAGAGAGAGAGAGAGAGAGAGAGAGAGAGAGAGAGAGAGAGAGAGAAGAGAGAGATTTGATTAATATGAAAAGCAACAATTATGGAAACCGCTGGAGATGGGGAAAGTAAGGTTCGTTTGCTGTACGGGAAATGATTTTCGTTATCGCTTAGTTTGGTTTAGGCACAACAGAAAGAGAATGATAATAGCAAATCCTAATCAATAGTGCTTCGATTTGGGTTTTTTCTGACAATGAGTTTGTTTTTGTTGTTAAAACAGCAATGTATTGTTGGCGTCTTCTTCTTCTTCTTCTTCTTCTTCTTCTTCGTCTTCGAATTACTCAGTCATGGTTACAAAATATCAACTGTAGCAAAGCCGTTGGTGTAGTTTTCATTGTTCTGTCAGAAGTTTTTGATCTGATTAATCATGACATACTGTAACAAAAGCTTGTGCTTTATGAAATAAATTGATGAAGGCTGTACATTGTCCTTCAGACCGTATTTATAAAATTGTACTCAGAGTGTCTGTTCACGTGGTTTGGTTTCTTCTGTAAGACTGATTCCACATAGGGTTCCACAGGGGCCGGTACTAGGTCCACTGCTGTTTTCTTTGTATATTAATGGCCTACCTTTATCCATTTAACATGCAGTATATGATTTATTTGCTGATGACACACATCGTTACAGTATACTAGTCACAACATTGACGAAGTAAAGCATTATTTGAATATCAGTATAAAATCTGTTGAACACTGGTGTGGTGATAACAATATGATTGCCCATCCTGATAAAACTGAATCCATGTTAATTTGTGCTCGTCAGAAAAGACAGAACATGCGAAAAACCCACAATCAAACTATGAAGATGCTGTTATCAAGCAAGTGGTTAAGCACACATTGCTAGAAGTCATCACTGATCAAAATCTATCGAGCCAGGAGTACTTCCTCTTCCCATGGTCATCATCCCATGGTCATCATCCCATGGTTATCATCCTTTGGTCACCCCTTCTGATAGCTGAATGTTGACAATCTTTTACATTTGTCATTGTTCACAGTCGTCCCAGTGAAACATGGGCCGTATCTTTGAATGATGATGACCGGTATTAACGTCAAACGTCGTTTTTACAAGTAATACAGTTAGATTGCCATTCAGATGCAGCCACGGCATTCGGACAGACTGACAATTGGGGCACAGAACTGACGTCTTGAAACGAGCGCTGAGAGAGTAATCTATCATTATTAAGGCAAATCGATCGACAATTCAGATCGTAAGCATACCCCCCCCCCCCCCCAACAGAAAAAAAAAAAAAAATAAAAATAAATAAATAAATAAATAAAAAAGGAAAATTGCCAGGTCCTTGCTAATCACAAGCAATC
This sequence comes from Conus betulinus, assembly GCA_016801955.1. Classification (NCBI taxonomy): domain Eukaryota; kingdom Metazoa; phylum Mollusca; class Gastropoda; order Neogastropoda; family Conidae; genus Conus; species Conus betulinus. The sequence goes on along the minus strand of JADBJO010009563.1, from coordinate 47,746 downwards.
AGCTCCTATAGAAAATACAAAGCGCTTTGCAGCCACGCCATCACCACCATCTCTCTCTCTCTCTCTCTCTCTCTCTCTCTCTCTCTCTCTCTCTCTCTCTCTCTGTGCGGGGTTTTCTCTCCTCTGTCGGTGAGAACTTCATTAACGTCAGTCATAAGCTATTTTAAGACCCTCTGACAGACAAGTTCCCTTGGCCCCGGGTCACGCACGTTCTGGGCTAATTTGCTGAGGTCCTGTTGGGGGTTAGGACACATTGTTACCGGTTCAAGAAGATTTCCTGCGGGGAAATCCTAGAGAAGAAGATTGTGCTTTATAAAAAAAAAAAGATGGGCGCCTTTTCCCTCGTCTAACTGTTCCAAACCTTTATGTGTTGCATTTTCTTTGGTAAAAAAAGATTGCTAAACCTTACATGAATTTTTTTAGGAGGCATTTGGTATCTATTTCCGGGTCTGCAGAATCTGTACTGCTTTCAAATGATCTCCATTGCCAACACAAGCAAATCTGATTTACAAAAAAAATGCACAGCCCATGACTATGCCTTCCTCACGATGGGTCCAGACTGCGTTGCAGGCTGTGTAGACAGCCTCCTTGAGAAGCCATTGCCTCAACAGTTCTTCGACTTTTTGAGAAGGGGAGGGGAGGGGAGGGGAGAGCATGTTACTTAGAACTGATCCATTAAAATTTGCCGTACTGAGCGAAACCATGTCGAGCTTCCTTTTCGATGGCTTCCCAAATCATGGTGGAAATTTCTACAAAACAAACATTCCCTAGATGCTTCCTTTCTGAAGTGACGCATCCAAAATGTTCGGTTTTTTTGTTGAACATTGGCCACTCCCTGCTGACATGACAGAGAAAGAGATGTTGTTCTGTACGTTCAGAAGTAACACTGCTCTGAGTTGGCTGATATTCAACTTCTGTTGTTTGGGAATGCACACTCCGTCACCTATCACCTTGGCGTTCAAGTCCCTGCCTTCTGAAATAGCTGCTGGTATTCCATCAGGAAGTTCAGTGGATGATTTGGCTGTGGCTCTTTTCACCACTTTCTGTACTGCATTCAGTGTTGGTGGCTTGTCTTTAAACATTTCCTCTGGTGCTGTAGGCCGCACCAAGCCCTGAATTATAAGCGGTGCTTCGCTCTGAGGGTCAAAATGTAGTTCATGATATGTTTCTTTGTCCACTGTGACTGTCACTGGTTTTGTACACTGGAATATTTTCCTGCGGATTGAACGGGATCTCTGATGAAAAAAACTTCTTCAGTTTGCTCTTTCTCTTTCTCCTCTGGCTGATTCTGCCTTGCTTTGAGGTCTTTCAAGAATTTCCATTCTCCCGTTTCTCAAGTTCTGAGGCAACTTTCATGTATTTCTGGAGATTCCTCTTTCTCTTCTGGACGTTCTCCATCTTTTGCTGGCGTCTAGACTTTCGAGGGGGTGTCTTTCAACTTTTCAGTTAAGTCTGTAAAAGCCAGTAAAAGTTGCAAGCGCAATGTCTCCAAACGTGTGTGCTCCCAGTGTGGTCTGTCCTGTTAGCGCATGCAGTTTGTAGACTATTTTTGCCACGTTGTTTCTCTCATCCTCTTCTGCACTGGCGAGAGACAAGCTGGGTTTCTAGCGTTGGCCATGGACAGCCTGTACACATGTGTCTTCTGAATCATCAGTGTGCATGTCCTTGCCACTGGGTTTTGACTCCTGGCTATAATTGTTTGACGTCATATCTGTTACCTTAGTCATCTGATGCTCAATCACCTGTCTTCGTGCAGCGTGTTCTTAATGTGGATCGTCATGTCGTACTCAATACAGAATTGCCCTTTCTCAGATACATGGGAATCCCTTTGTTTACTCATATTTCTTTGCGGATTTCCGTTTGTGTTCAGGATGGCGACGCTGCATATCATCATTCTCCCCCCCCCCCCCACCCCACCCCCCCCCCCCCCGTCCCCCTTCACTCCCATTCAGTGAATTCTGGAATCATCGTTTGGTTTTGGACATGCAAAATAAGAGGCAAGGTAACGCTTATTTACAGAGAAAAACAAATCGACGACCGCGGGTGAGCACGTTACTTTAGTAGCGGGTGTAACAAAGCTGTAAATATTACGACCAGAATGAATTCCAGTCAATGGATGTAAGTGTTGAAGGTGTAAGTGGTGGTGGTAGTGGTGGGCGAGGACAGGGGGCTGAAGGGGGGCGAGGAGGGACATTGCATTCTGTCAAAGAAAATTGCCCTCTCCGAATTGCAGCCTCTGTAAATAATATCTATCTTGTTTACGTCCATTACAGACAAGATGTGCCTTGTTTAGATTACACGAAGACAACATGTGGCTTGTTCACATCTACTGAAGACAAAACTTGTCTTGTTTACATTTAGTGAAGACAGTGTGTCTTCTTTACATCTCCTGAAGACAGGATCTGTCATGTTTACGGTTAATGAAGGCAACGTGTGTCTTGTTTACATTTAATGGAGTGTCTTGTTTATATCTAACAAAGACAGTATTCGTCTTGTTTATATTCAATGAAAAAAAAATCTTTCTTGTTTGTGTGAATGAAGCACACACACACACACACACACACACACACACACACACACACACACACACACACACACACACACACACACACACACACACACACACACACACACACACACACACACACACACACACACTCTCTCTCTCTCTCTCTCTCTCTCCTCTCCTCTCTCTCTCTCTCTCTCTCCTCCTCTCTCCTCTCTCTCCTCCTCTCTCTCTCCTCTCTCTCTCCTCTCTCTCTCCTCTCTCTCTCTCTCCTCCTCCTCCTCCTCCTCTCTTCTCCTCTCCCTCTCTCTCTCTCTCTCCTCTCTCTCGGGGGGCCTCTCTCTCCTCTCTCTCTCCTCTCTCTCTCTCTCTCTCTCTATATGTATGTATATATATACAATAACTAATAAATTCCAAGGATAAGTACCGACCATCATTCCAGCAACTTACAGAGCAGCTTGGTGTTGCAATGACTGCAAGAAATATTCAATTATAAACAAAGCTTGCTCTTATGTCTATGATTGAAGAAACAGGGGGAGATAAGCATACATATCTGCAGTGGTAGATGATTCTGCCTAACTAACAGTATGTGCTTGAGTGGTGAATGGGGAATACTTAAAATGCTTCTCAAAATGAATCTTCAGCAAGCTTATAGTCTCCAGGAGGGGGACAGTCTTCAATAGGGAGAAAACTCACTAACATTTAAAATTGTTGTTCGAACTGTCTTCTGCTTCATCTCAATTTATTCTTTAATCTTGTCATCTATATAATCTGTCTATCTCTAACAGGGGCAACAGTCCAAGGAGGAGGGGGGTGAGTGGGTGTGTGGAGGGAGCCCGTGTTCAGTGGATCAGAGCGCGGAGCTGGCGCTCAAATGTTTTGGGTTGAATCCATGCTGGCACATAATATGCATGCTGCTCTTTGTGCTGCCTGTCGTGACTTGCTGAGGTCGTGACCAGTGGCAGGTGTAGTATAATGACAATCCAATGCTCTACTCCTTCAGCATGCGATTTCTGTCGATTGTGCCTACCAGTGGGACTGAAGTGAACAGAATATTGCGAATTCCATTGGCTGACTTTATATATGATATCTTTCAATAAAAGAGATGTGAAAACCAACAAACAAAAATCTAACGAACGAAACCAATTAACTTTCGGAGTCAGCTTTATCTTATTGCAGATTTCTTGTATGAACTAGAGAAATGCAGTGGCGTCCAAAGTGGGAATGGGTGGAAGTTGGAGGGAGGGGTGGTGGGATGGAGCTTGGAGGAGGAGTGGGGGTGGTGGTAGGGGAGAGGGCAGAGAGGCACCGGTCCTCCCCCCAAAAAACATCTTGGAAGGGGGTGGGGTGGTGGTGGAGAGGTTGCAGTGGGCAGTCTACTTTCTGCCTTACCCCCACCCATCCCCAATGTGGTTCAATATTTGAGGACAAAAATTGGCCGGCATGTTTTGGTGTACCATTCCCCTTGTCTCTCACCCCCCCCCCCCCCCCCCCCTCCTTTCCCGTCCGTTTTTGTACGAGTCTAGAAGATGAGAGAATAACCCTCGAAAAAAAAACAAAACAGTAAAGTGAAACCACAGCCCTCCCCCCCCCCCCCCCCCCCCCCCCCCCCCCCCCCCCCGTCCCCTCACGTTAGCTTTTACAGACCCTCCCTCTCCTCCTCGCTTTTATGAAAGAATGTAGTGCAGCCTCCCATCACCCAGCTTCCTCTTATATAAAAAAAAAATCACTCAACGCCGCTGATATGTTGTCTAAAAGAGGTCAGAACGAAAATGTTTTTAACGTTTGTGCAACCATTATTTCATTCCCACGAACAAAATCAAACAACAAAGCAAAGCAAACAAACAAAGAAGTAAACGTCATCTAATTGGTGAAGTTGCCCATTTTGATACGCATTACAGCTGATACGCATTACAGTTGAAACTTGCAGTCAAACAGACAAATGAACAAAGTGTGAACAAAAACTCCAAGGAATGAAACAAGAGCTTTGTGGACGCTTCCACTAACACACTGTCTGCAGGAAGATAAATGAAGGGAGGGAGGCGGGTGATGGGGGTGGGGGTAATGGTTAAGGTCATTGACCTGTGGACAAATTGGACGGAGGGGGGGAGGGGGGGGGGGGGGGGGAGATGTTGTTTGGTAGGAGAAGGGTTCAGACGTTCATTTCGTGAACAGGAAATCACCCCCTACTACTCTTTCTTCACCTGACTCTTCCAGCTCGTCCGGCAGCTCCACGCGTAATGAAATAAAAGTTATTTCGATTCAAAACGACAAAAATAGCATCGAGAGATAAAAATATAAGCCACAGGCGCATGGCAGACGACTTGGGGAAGAGCGTTTCTTCCCCTTCCCCACCACTAAATCAATACATGACAGGCTCACGCCGGTCGGTCAGTAATACGATCGGAAAGGCTGCCAAACATGACATGGGGAAGGCTGATGGGGGGAAAAAAACGAAAAAAAAAAAATCTTTTCTCCCTTCCTCTGCCTCTTACCAAGTGGCTCGCGAACAGCTCACGCGCACGCACGCTTCGACTGAGCCACCTTCTGGTTGGCTGGTGCTCGTCACAGCACGCGCGCGCGCACGTGCGCTAGTCTGGTCTGCGCTTCTGTCTGTCTCTTTCCGTTCTTCGCCGTTACTGAATATGTGCATGTCGACAGTTTTACAACTTGGCGAAGACTACGTTTACGAGTGGAGTTTTCACAACACGAGGTGCGCATACTGGTCGTGTGAACAGCTGTGCTGTTATGTGCTCTTGAAAATTCACCCTGGATTGCTAATTCTCGTCTGCTTCCAGTTTGGAACGGGGTAAGTCTTGAGTCGCTTTGGAGCCGCAACCTCAATGTGATCGTCTGCGGTCTCCTGAAAAGTGCATTTTTGATTGTTATTCCCCCTTGTGTGATGGGCTTAGCATGGGTTTGTTTTTGAAGATGGATGAGTGAAAACTGCGTGCGAGAAGTGCAGTTTTTGTTGTTTCTTTTCTTTTCTTTTTTTATTTCACCGAGCCGTGTGTTGATAGCGCCTACATGAAAACCACAGGCCCAAGCTGAATCATCGGGATGATTAGACAGATCGGACGTATTGGAAGGTGGTTTTAACCAACAATTGCCTTTTGTGCTCCACCGAGCTGACGCAACATGGGAAATAACGATCATGGCATTGCATGTAAATGAGTCTCGGAATCATGGGTTATCCAACCCCCCTCCCCCTCCTCCCCGCTTGTTTGGAGTAGGGCCTATTTGAATTAAAAAGCACAACTTTTAGAAAGGGGAAAATGGGAGATAAAATACGGGCTTGATGCGTACCTTTACACCCCCCCCCTCCCCCCGTCCCTTGCTCTTATTCTCCTTTCACCCGTGCTGTAAATCCTCACTTATTAACCGTTGCGATTATGAAAGCAAGGTCCATTGCGTGTATCAAATGGTCTGCTTTCAGCATGTTTACTGTGTGTATAGGCCAATACTTCTTTACCTGAACATAAAGCATTGAACAAAGCACAAGACAACATGATAACTTTTGTGTATGTCAGCAACTATTAACAGCTCGATGACTATACCCGGCGGTTTCAACTTTCAGGAAATAAAGGGAAGAATGGAGCTTGCAACAAAAAAACTGTGAACATCCGTTCATTGACATCTACCGACAGTAAATGAACTTATCTTCTTCGAATTGCGTTAGAGCCAACACATTTAAGAGGCCAGTAACAAGCAAATAGCTTATTCTTGATCTATTTCCAGACTCCACATTTCATTCGTTCGAAACCAAAGATCTCACCTATTGAACATTTAGTTGGGCCAATATTAGATTACGGTAACATGGTGCGGTCTCAAATTGGATGAAGTTCGCAACTCTGATGGGAGATGAACAAAGAAAGATTCACCAAATTATGGGACTGTGTCACCCAAAAAACGGGTTTAATAAGCTTCAGGAAGAATATTGAAGTGAAGGAAATTAGCCCACGCCATACCGCAGTACACTGTCTAGTAATGGACTTACTTTTTACTAGAAACAAATAAGCGGTTAAAGGTCTGTATTCCATAGTATATTAACTACTGATAAGGAACTGAAAATATAAGATTGAAAGGCAGATAAAATGCAGTTTGTCCTCTTCTCTATTCTGTGCTTATCTCCTCTCCTTCCCCCCCTCCCCCCCCCCCCCCCCCCCCCCCCCCTCCCTCCAAAGTACACATAACAATGTTTTTCTTTTTGTTGTTGTTGCAGTTAACGCGGTATACATGACATTGGCACACTCAATGTTAGGTAGGTACCCTAGCGCTTCTCAGCGTGTTGGGCTAATCCGTAGGTCAGACATCTGCAATGTGCCATGAGACCCTCTTCATAAATTCTCTCATCTCAGTCATTAATGCATTTATCCATCAGCTTTTAATCATGCGCAGTGCGGCCTCGAAACTTAGCGGATGTGGTGTAGCGGATAGGGACCAGCCGCACGCAGTGACGCCTCCGTGATGAAACTGAAACTGCATTTAATTGACTTGAATGCAGTGGGAATAAACAAACAAAAAAAGTGATGGACGGGTATTTCACATGCTTTGGTTGTTGAATAAACGAAGGATGTGGGATTGGGGGAAGTTATTCCCCTTGGCGTTTCTATCGTCGATTGTTAACTGAGGTAGAAACGTGAATAGACAGCCCTCCCCCCCCCCCCCCCCCCCAAAAAAAAAAAAAAAAAAAAAAATCGTATCAGTCATAGCCTATTGTTTTTTCACAAGAAAAACAAGTGCAGCACACGACAACTGTTAGATATGGGAAGTAACATATCAGGATGAAAATGTGTTGTCCGAATGGGTGATAACAGGTAATGAGTGCAAGAGGGAAGGATGGGCTTGATGGATAGGATGATGGAGGTGGTAGTAGAAGAGCTTACCATTACACGTTCTGCTATGGGGATGTAAAGATCGAATAAACCACACGGGAGAAAAATCAGACACACTACACGCTCTACATAGAACACAACAATTCCAGCAGATGTAAATAACGAAGCTACAGTTCATGAACAACCGAGCAATCTGAGTAAAAGCTCATCTGGTTAATCTGGCGATCTCAGCCGTGAAGATGTGGGAGAGAAATGACCCATCAGAAACAGTGATAATAACGAGGATTCTAGGACGACAACAGTAACAACTCAGATGATGGCGGTGGTCATTCGCATGTTTAGAACACCAGTGAGGAAACTCGTGCTATATTTGTATTCTGTTTAAGCTTATAGTTTGAATTGTTG
>JADBJO010009563.1:22500-27500 GCA_016801955.1 Conus betulinus | reverse complement strand
TAGTGAGCTGATCTTTCCTCCCGATGGCACCACTTCTCCTCAGGAAAACAAGGATAAGAGTGATGTTTTTTCCCCAGGGAAAAATAGGTAGAACAGTTATGATCATTAGAGTGAGTGATGAAAAGAGTCATTATCCGCAGGAAAACTGGGGAAACGATTGTGATTTTCAGGACGACAGTTGTCATCTTCAGTACATCACTTGTTTTCCTTCTTCTCGCTGTTTTCATGGAGGATTATACTCGTTTTCCTAAGGGGGAAAAAAACAACAAATGCTATAAACATCGTTAGACGCTACAATATACCCCCCGAACTGTCTCGTCTTCAAGATCTGCGGCGTTTCCCCTGTTGGTAGTTTTAACGAATAATTGTCTGATTCTTTTCTCCATTCTTTTGCATTCTTTCTTTTCTTTTCTTAAAAAAAATAATAATAATAATAACACCCTTCCACTACTCAGTTCCTTTGGTTTTTATTCTCATGTTTAAATTCTTTGCCACTCCTCTCCACCCCCCCCCCCCCCCCCCTGCCACCTCTTCATTTCCTGATTTCTCTTATGTTGCCATTTTCTTCTACGCCTTTTCTTCCCTACCTACGTTATCTCATTCTTTTCAGATTCCTCCTTTTTAAAAATGTTTTTTCTTTGTCTTTTCACGCTCTCATCTCTCTTTGTCTCTCCCTGTCTGTCTCTCTGTCTGTCTCTGTCTTTTTTGTTTCTATCTCTCGCTCGCTCGCTCTCACTCTTTCTCTCTCTCATACTCACACACACACACACACACACACACACACACACACACACACACACACACAGAAAGTGAGAGAGAGAGAGACGAGAGAGGAGGAGAGAGAGAGAGAGAGAGAGAGAGAGACGGATGCACAAATACAGAGAGAGAGAGAGAGAGAGAGAGAGAGAGAGAGAGAGAGAGAGAGAGAGAGAGCTCATTTCCTGCTCCTTTTTAAATTTAGCGTTAATCCCTGTGGTATGATAAAAAATGTTCATTTTGTTTGTTTGTTTGTTCAGGCTCCTGCAAAACGTGACTTGGCGGTTTGTGGGCATACGAATCCCTTTTTTTTTCCTCACAGGAGTTTAGCCCCACGATGTTTTTTATGTACTTAGGCGATTAAATCCTACTTCTTCTCTTCGCCCTCTGTTGCCATTAATTCAGAACGGAATGACAGAATTCAGGGGCGACTTGTGAGGGCGTGTCTTCATTGTTCCTACTTGTGTCTACTGTTGTCCTCTTTGCTTCTTTAGGGTTTGGGCAGGTCTGTCTCTGTGTTTGTTTCGTTGGTGGTACTTTGACTGCCTAGTGTGGTTCTGTGTCCTGAACTATGCTAATGAACATCCAGTGATCATTATTCTCTGCTTTCCTCATATAGTCTTGTTGTCTACATCATCATCATCATCATCATCATCATCATCATCATCATCATTATTGTCGTCGTCTCTTCTTCTTCTTCTTCTCTTCTTCTTGTTGCTCTTTTCTTTCTCTTGCTTGTCCTCGTCCTCCTCGTCTTCCTCCTCCTTTTCCTCCTCTTCCTCCTCTTCCTCCTCCTCTTCTTCCCCGTCTTCTTTTTTTCCTCTTCTAACTTCCACCTCCACTTTCTCCTCTTTCTCCTCCTCCTCCTCCTCTTCTTCGTTTTGTTCTTGTTTGACTTCTTCATCTGGTGAGGAGAGGACTGTCAGTACTAATAGTTCGATTACTTCCACAGTTGTTATGGCCAGATATCACTCCGCTCGTTGTGTCCCGTGACATCGAATAAGAGATACCTGTGTGTGTGTGAGTGGGGGGGGGGGGGGGGGGGGGGGGGGGGTAAGTGCGTGCCTGCGCATGCGTGCTTGCGTGCGTGTATGTGTGTGTACGCGCGCACGCACGTGTGTGTATGTGCGTGTGTGTGTGTGTGTGTGTGTGTGTGTGTGTGTGTGTGTGTGTGTGTGTGCGTGCGTGCGAGCGAGCGAGCGTTCATGCGTGCGTGCGTGCGTGTGAATGTGTGTGTGTGTGTGTGTGTGTGTGGTGTGTGTGTGTGTGTGTGTGTGTGTGTGTGTGCACGCGCGCGCGCGCGCGTCTATGTGCTGTGTGTGTGTGTGTGTGTGTGTGTGTGTGTGTGTGTGTGTGTTCAGCCGCTGATCCTGACGAATACGCTGACAGTGACAGTTACATCTGACATCAGTTTCAGTGACCAGCTGTATCTTTCGTTTAAATGTGTCCCTATTAGTGGAAACGGTAAGCACTGGTTTAGTCAGTTACCACATGTATACTAGGTACAAACAGTGAACCATATAAACACTTGCAAACTGTGAACTCAGAAAGTTCGCAGAAAACAGAGCGGAACTTGCTACATTAAATCGTAATCCTGCGAAGTAAGAAGTAAAAACAACAAAAAGAAAGAAATCAGATAGGCTGGAATGAAGTGCCGTCTAAAAACTGAACATTAGTCTTCCTCTGGAATTGCCCGTGATGCGTGGAAGTTAAGGTACCAGAGGGTACCACAAAAAAGACACAGCTGCTGCTGATGACCCAACTCTCCTTGATAAGCCAGACCATTTTCTGTGCAAGGTTTGGCAGAGTGAAACACCGCGCTTCAGTGCCTGAATGAACATCACCAGGGTGTGTCTCCACCCTTTGTAGAGCAGCAAACACGAAACGTTCGGTAACGTTTTCGGGCACCAGACTGTTAGGAAAGCCACATGGACCAGGTTGAGTGTCACTGTCTGCTTTGAAACGTGCAGATCAGATTACCCCTGTTTACTCCGATACTTCCAATGACTCTTTGGGAAAACAAAGTGCCGTCGTGATTCCTAACTGCAGTCATTTTCCCTGGTCCTATGAACACCAGAGCAGTCACACTTAATAACTACAGACCTGCTGAACTCACGTCTGTAGTTGTGGAAGCTGTTGAGCGTCTTGTGCTGTGTTTATGTTAAATCGGTGACTGACTCTTTGATGGGGCCACAACAGTTTTGCCTTTCGGCAGCCAGGTATGTAGAGCATGCTGTGGCCCGGGGCTTTCACTTTCATACAGGCCCATTTTTTTTTAATTGACTTCAGTTCGGCATTTGAACAATAGTCCCTTCCCAGCTAATCAAGAAGGACATGACCTTGACGTCAACCAGAAGTTCATGTCGCTGGACTGCAGACTTCCTGACGTCAGACCCCTAAATAGGAAGACTTGGAAATCACAGGGTTGACAGGATCTTTGTCAACACTTCCACTCCCCAAGGGTGCGTTCTGTCTCCATTACTATTCACATTACTTACCAAAGATTTTAACATGGCAACCCACCTGTTGCTGTAATTACATTCTCTGATGATACAGCTCAGGAGAACGTCATTTCTCATGGTAATGAAACAGCCTATAGATAAGAAATGGGAAATGGAATGAGGCAGGGAACAGTAAACAATAAACAGTAAACAAGTGTGGTAGTCTTTGCTCCCATAAGGAAACCTAACACAGAGTAACTTTTATTCAAGACTGGCACAGCCTTTTAAACTTGAATAAAGTCAGACAAATACAAAGCAAACAATCTAATAGTGGGGGAAAAACAAGCGCAGGCCAACAACTAAATTGTCTTCGTAGTAATGACTTGGCAAAACTTTGAACTTACAGAGGGCGGAGGGGGGGGGGGGGGGGGGGGGGGGGGGGGGGTGGGCAGGTGGGGCAGGAGGCTGAAGATGTAAAAACTGGAAACATAAAATAAGAAAAATATGAAAACTCTTTCACTGGCTGCATAAGGAAACATCGCAATCCCTCCTAAAGGCAGATATATTTGTATTGCCTGCTCGGAGCAGGCAATACAAATATATCTGCCTTTAGGAGGGATGCGATGGTTTCCTTATGCAGCCAGTGAAGAGTTTTCATATTTTCTTAATTTATGTTCCCAGTTTTTACATCTTCAGCCTCCTGCTGCCCACCCCCCCCCCCCCCCCCCCCCCCCCCCCCCCCCCCCCCCCCCCCCCCCCCCCCTCCGCCTCTGTAAGTTCAAAGTTTTGCCAAGTCATTACTACGAAGACAATTTAGTTGTTGGCCTGCGCTTGTTTTCCCCCACTATTAGATTGTTTGTTTTGTATTTGTCTGACTTTATTCAAGTTTAAAAGGCTGTGCCAGTCTTGAATAAAAGTTACTCTGTGTTAGGTTTCCTTATGGGAGCAAAGACTACCACACTTGTTTACTGTCTATAGATAAGAAGCCGGAAAAAAAGGTTGACTGCAATTCCTCAAATAATCTTGAATTCAGTATTTTGAAAACCGTAGCAATGATAACAGATCGAAAAAATAGACAACAAGCCTCTCTTACCATTTTATTAATCAAGGGTCAAGACGTCGTAGGATCGTATCATTCAAGTGTCTAGGCGTGCATGTCTCTAATACACTCATCCGTGACATCATTATCATTTCGGATTGCATGAAAGCCCAACGCAGTCTTGACCTCGTTCCATTAATCCATCATTGAAAGTGGACTGACTTTCTCCATCACACTGTCTGGTACGGAGCAGCTTCAGCTGAAGACAGGAAAATAACAACCATGTGGTAAAGACCGCTTAAAGAATGTCAGGCACAAGCTACCACTTGTACTTACTAGTAACCCGCAATATGCGCACAAGACGGAAAGCCTGATTCGTCATGTCCGATAGCGCCCACCCAGCCAACCGTCTGTTTCCACTCCTTCTTCCTGGCAGAAGAAGACACCGCTGCGCTAAGTGCAAAAACAAACCGCGCTGAGGAAGAGTTTTCCTCCCCTTGGGCATTAAGACAATCAATTCGTAGACACCGTCTCCAGCTATCCAGCATGTCGCCAACTCCTTCAGTCACGTTGTGCCAGAGTATAATGCCTGCCATTCGGCGTGTGTGTGTGTGTGTGTGTGTGTGTGTGTGTGTTGTGTTGTGTTGTGTTGTGTTTGTGTGCGTGCGTGCGCGCGCGGCGCGCGCGCGTGTGTGTGTGTGTGTGTGTGTGTGTGTGTGCAATTCAACGTGTATTCATCCACATGTTCCTGGTTTTTGTCTCCT
>JADBJO010009563.1:0-5000 GCA_016801955.1 Conus betulinus | reverse complement strand
ACATAAACACTTTACAGCAGACTCCAAGAAAACCTTGTTCAGAGATGCTCCACCAGATACGACCTTTGAATTTCTGACAGAGATCAACATTTTTCATTTGATGTAAGATTTTACGGATGAAAGACTTTTATCAAAATTTCTGGTGTGTTTTGAGAAGGTGTCTTTGACAGGGTTGTGTGAATGAGTTATTTTTTCTTTGTCTTCTTTTTTCTTTAGATAATGACTTGTGAGTTGACTTCAACGCAGTGACAGCCCTGATATGGCCATTTGCTGTCGGCTGGGCTGTAAGCAACACCACATTACCTTACCGGTCCTGCTGTTTGGCGTCTTCCAGTCAGTTTACTTGCATTGTGTATTTCTTGATAGTTCTCTAACGTTTTCTACTTCATTCTTAACGTTGCCTGTACTTCCCTCATGTTTTCTCTGCCCGTTATGTAAGCCTTGTCGCCTTATTCTGGCAGTCACCTTCTTTCTGCCATTTCTTGATGTCCCGACCTTTTCCAGAGCCACCTTTTATATGCTGTCGATGAAATTGTTCATGTGTGCTGTCAGTGAAACTGTTCATGTGTGTTTTCATTGAAAGTGTTCATGTGTGCTGCAAACCAGCGCATTCCGTCACGTGGCGGTACAATCAGCCTGGCGTGCTCGTGGGGGTCATCGGCCCGTCGACGTTGATGCGAGCATAATACTCTGGTGCTCAGGCCAACGATTGTTTGATCTATACCGTCGTTCAAAACATTGTTAACAGAACAGAAGAAAAAAAAAATGTGTGTGACCGCTTGCGCTTCAACATTTTCAGTTTCTTGAATGGACACACTTTAAGGCGCACGTGTGTGTGTGTGTGTGTATGTGTGTGTGTGTGTGTGTGTGTGTGTGTGTGTGTGTGTGTGTGTGTGTGTGTGTGTGGTGTGTGTGCGTGCGTGCGTGTGTGTGTGTGTGTGTGTGTGTGTGTGTGTGTGTGTGTGTGTGTGTGTGAATTAATTTAACGTCTATCCACCTAACAGTGATCTTAGTGTGTGTGTGTGTGTGTGTGTGTGTGTGTGTGTGTGTGTGTGTGCGCGCGCGCGCGCGCGAGTGTGCGGGTGTGGAAAAGTAAAATGTCTGTGGTTTGAAGGTGGGGTAACTACAGGCGGCAATTGAAGCACAAGTGGGAGTGCTGGGCCCAATAATTGTACTTTGCTCCTATGCAAAAACTGCTCTGGTTATATATTAAAAAAATTGTGAGTTACAGCAGTATTAAAAAATAAAAACAGATCGCCGTTAATAGGCTGTGGTTTCAGTAAACAGCGGGTGAGGAAAGTGGTCGGTTAATGGCTGAAATAAAGCGCATGTGCACATAGCCTACATACTTACAAACACACATATATTCACCCACACACCCCACACACACACACACACACACACACACACAGAGTCTCTCTCTCTCTTCTCTCTCTGTCTGTCTGTCTCTGTCTGTCTGTCTGTCTGTCTGTCTGTCTGTCTGTCTGTCTCTCTCTCTCTCTCTCTCTCTCTCTCTCTCTCTCTCTCTCTCTGAGGCAGGACGGACGTGTTCAGTATGTAACTGGGAGAAATAAAAAAGCTTACATCGCCCACTTGCATTTGATTATGAGGGGAATCATCTCGCCCACGGCACTGACGGAATCCAATGAACGAACGCTTAGCTTTGCATGCCAGTTTTCGCCACGAAGTTCGTCATGCTGACTAGCATTGGGCTCACTTATGTTTCCTGAGGGCATCCATCGTATGACAATCGCGACATTTGTTTCCCCGATCTTTCGCTATTTTTGCCGTGTGTCCCAGGGTGTCATCTACTGTTTTTCTTACTCTCTGTAGTTCAATGCATACGTTTTTTCCAGTTTCCCCATTTTCCCTTTTCTTTGTCTCGTATTTTCCACACCTTTTCATACTTTCACTCGTTTTTTTTTTTTTTCCCCCTAGCGTTTGTGACTTTCCCTACCTGTTCCCCGCTCTTTCTACTGCTCGTTCCGTCTTTCTTTCTTTCTTTTTTTTTTTTTTTTTTTCTTTTCTCTTCCAGCCTCTATCTACCTTTTTTCGTTTCGTTTCCCCCCCCTCTTTTTAAACATTTTTATTCCTTTTTTTCCCCCACTTTCGTGTACTTTTTCCTTTTTCTCAGGTGTAAGATTTCACGAAAGAAGGGTTTAGAGCAGTTTTTTACATATTCATAGAAAAATCTGTTTTTGATCACTGTTTGTGATGTGCTATTTCTGAGACATTTGTATAGAGGGATGACAGTCACGAGGTGACAGCCCTAATATGGCCTCTGTGGTCGACGGCCTTTAAACAATATGTACTTAAAGGCCTTTACAGAATAAAAAAAAATATTAATAAGATAGCTGTGATTATTAGCTGCAATTTACTCACGTTCGTACCAATGGATGTAAGGAATTATTGTGAACACCGGCTCAGTGTTCGCATATCTTCTGTGTAACGACCACTAAGACAGAGATAGACAGACAGACAGACAGACAGACACCAAAACACACACACACACACACACACACACACACACACACACACACACACACACACACACACACACACACGAACATACAAACACACATCTGCACACGTACTCACATACATACACACATAAAAAACACAAACACACATGCACATTCGCGCCACACATACACTCCCATGCAGGCAAAGACAGACAGCCATAAAGACAGACAGACAGACACACACACACACACACACACACACACACACACACACACACACACACACACACACACACATTGATGATAGGTCACCAATGTAATAATGGATTGTATGTCACCAATGTAATAATGGATGATATGTCACCAATGTAATAATGGATGATAGGTCACAATGTAATAATGGGTGATAGGTCACCAATATGATCAAGGATGATAGGTCACTAATGTAATAATGGATTGTATGTCACCAATGTAATAATGGATGATATGTCACCAATGTAATAATGGATGATAGGGTCACAATGTAATAATGGGTGATAGGTCACCAATATGATCATGGATGATAGGTCACTAATGTAATAATGGATTGTATGTCACCAATGTAATAGTGGATGATAGGTCACAATGTAATAATGGATAGTTCACCAATGTAATAATGCATGATAGGTCACCAATGCAATAATGGATTGTAGGTCACCAATGTAATAGTGGATGATAGGTCACCAATGTAATAATGAATGATAGGTCACAATGTAATAATGGATGATAGGTCACGAATGTAATAATGGATTGTAGGTCACCAAGGTAATAATGGATTGTAGGTCACCAATGTAATAATGGATGATAGGTCACCAATGTAATAATGGATGATAGGTCACCAATGTAATAATGGCTGATAGGTCACCAATGTAATAATGGATTGTAGGTCACCAATGTAATAATGGATTGTAGGTCATCAATGTGATAATGGCTGATAGGTCACCAGTGTAATAACGGATGATAGGTCACCAATGTAATAATGGATGATAGGTCACCAGTGTAATAATGGATGATAGGTCACCAAATCCTTGAATGGTACTTGGTACTTGTTTTCCCCTCGCACAAACCCATTACCTGGCATGAGAGAATCCTGAAATGAAACATAGTGATCAGGTACTGTAATTGTTCAAAGTCTTACATGAGTGCCCTCTCTCTCTCTCTCTCTCTCTCTCCTCTCTCTCTCCTCTCCTCTCTCTCTCTCTCTCTCTCTCTCTCTCTCACTCTCTCTTCTGAAATGAGTGTGCGCTCGGCTCTCTCTCTCGTCTCTCTCTGCTCTGTCTCTCTCTGTCTTTCTCTCTGTCTCTGTCTCGTCTCTGTCCTCTCTCTCTCTATCGTCTCTCTCTCTCTCTCGTCTCCTCTCTCTCTCTCTCTCTCGGAAATGATGCGTGCTCTCTCTCTCTCCATCTCTCCTCTCTCTCTGTCTCTCCTCTCTCTTCGTTCCTCTCTCTCTCTCTGTCTCTGCTCTCTCTCTCTCCTCTCCTCTTCTCTCTCTCTCTCTCTCTCTCTCTCGTGTCCGGAAATGATGCGTGCTCTCTCTCTCTCTCTCTCCTCTCTCTCTCCCTCCCTCTTCTCTCTCTCTCTCTCTCTCTCAGATACACACTCAGAGGTGAAGGGAATGGAAGAGGCGCAGCGAGAGGAAAGGTTTATGTAAAGTGAATAAGGAGGCAGAGGAGGGAGGGAGGGAGGGGGGTAGGAAAGGAAAAGCAAAGTCATTCACCTCGATTAGAATGCTTACTGGCGAGGTGGCCCATTACCATTCATAGGAACGCCGACTGTAGTGTGGACCTCACTAAACATGGCTCAGAGCGAGCGAGTGTCCAAACATCAAAGGGGTGGTGCTCGCTCTGGCATCTTTTGGTTAGTCTGTCGGACTTACGGAACCGGTTTTAAAACCAATCGGAAAGTCACGCCAGACTTACGGAACCGGTTTTAAAACCAATCGGAAAGTCACGCCAAACTTACGGAACCGGTTTTAAAACCAATCGGAAAGTCACGCCAGACTTACGGAACCTATTTTAAAACCAGTCGGAAAGTCACGCCAGCCAGACTTACGGAACCGGTTTTTTTTTAAAACCCACCAAAGTGCAAACGAAACACGTTAAATGGAAATAAACCGACAGTGGTCTGGAGAATATTGTTTTGTGTGTGTGTGTGTGTGTGTGTGTGTGTGTGTGTGTGGGTGGGTGGGTGGGGGTGTGGGGTGGGTGGGTGTGCGTGTGTGTGGGTGTTTAATGTCTCTTGTCTCATTGTTTGTTGTGTGTGCTCTGTGTTGTCATGTCTGCTAGGCGATATCGGTGTCGTAACACATTCCTTTAGTGTTAAGGGCGTCTATTTATTTTCATAATGGGAGCAAGAGTTACCCTACTTGGTCATGAACTACTAAATTATGTGGTTTTTTTTGTTTGTTTTAGTTATTTGCTTTTGCTATCTCTCCCCCCCCCCCCCCCCTCATTCCAGCCCACCAAGGCTGTATAGCCAGTGACATTGGTTCGGTGTTGA
>JADBJO010009562.1:76982-79482 GCA_016801955.1 Conus betulinus | reverse complement strand
GACAGAAAGAGAGAGAGAGAGAGAGAGAGAGGAGAGAGAGAGAGGAGAAGAGAGAGAGAGAGAGGAGGGAGAGAGGGAGGGAGGAGGGGTATGGTACTGAGGGGAAGAAAACAGAAGAGGGAGAAGCAGTGTAGGAGAAAGATGCAAGCGAGTTACGTAGCTTCTTCACACGGAATGAAACGAAAAGGAGATCGATGTTCTGTATGAAGACGAGTGCAGAAGTCCAGTATCATCAGACTCTAAAATCGATAGATAGCGCACAAAACAGGAAGAACGGCCACTGACAAACATGACAAACCCACACACCTTGAACAAACACTGGTTGTGTTGGCTAATTCCCAACAATCGGCAAGCGAATGATAAGAGGTGTAAAAGAGAACAGAACACTAAACTGCTATTAGTGTGACAGGTCTCAAGTGTGTGTGGTTAAAAGAGAAATATTGTTTATGCTTATCAAAGTGAAAGGATGCTTCAAAGGTGTATAGGGATAATTTTAAGTGACGGTGATCAAGAGATCATGTGCACGCTGGAAGGTCAAAGATCAGTTCAGTCACACACACACACACACCACACACACACACACACACACACACACACACACAACACACACACACACACACACACACACGTGCGCGCGCGCGCGCGCGCGTGCGCGCTCGCACGCATATACGCACACACGCATACATGCACGCACAGAGAGAGAGAGAGAGAGAGAGAGAGAGAGAGAGGAGAGAGAGAGACGAGAGAGAGAGAGAGAGAGAGAGAGAGAGAGAGAGAGAGAGAGAGCCTGTGAAGAGCTGTGGATACATGTTTTTGAAGACTCTGACAAAATTATCCAGTCATACTTATCTTTTGGAATTGGAAGAGTGTTGTACAAAGAACGGATCATTAACACATTGTTTTTTGATGTTGACATTTCAATAAAATGTGGCAGGACTCTGATCGTTGATGCATCTCCTACAGGAACTGCGGGCTTTTCTGGCTCATAGCTTCAATCACTGATATGCTACCTTTAAGAACTGCAACATGGTATGGCAAAACTCTAAGAATTTTGTGTGTATTCTCTAGAAATTTTGATGTTCCATGGTCTAGAACGTTTCACTGGCATAGATGTTCGACCATCGAGGTGTTACTTGTAGGCATCATAAGATTCCATTAAGGAGAATTTTGGTCATTAACGTGGACCTTTTAGAACTTACAGATTGTTTGACGGAACTCTGTTTATTGAAGTATTATAGTTAGGAGTTGTGAGATTCTCGGACACAAAACTCTGGTCACTTCAAATCCATTCTGATAATATTTCTAAAATCCTCGAAACCCATGTAATCTGCCGTTTGAGTCTGATCAATCAGCATCTTGTAAGATTTCACAGATAATATAATCATGTCTATCCCAACGTGATACTTTAAGCCACTATATAATACACTGAACAGACGTATTTTCGTAAACAGGGTAACTGTCTGTCTCTCCGTACACTAACTCATCCGACGTTTCAAGCTGCATCCCTAAAACTTTCTTCAATGCAAATAAGTGCACCTTTTCAATGCGAACAGCTGGTTTATCCTGTCCCCATATTTCATCACCGTACATAGTAATAGGTAGAAATCAATTATTTTTTTTTCTAAAATACTCAAATTGAATTATTCTTAAGCGCGCACAACTTTTGCATAAAACACAGTAAGACGGTTTTTTGTTTGTTTGTGTTTTTTTTTTTTTTTTTTCGGGCTGGCAAGGTCTTCGTAAGGAAAAACAAAAATTAAACCTAGTGGAATAATGTGTAGCAAGATACTAATACACTCTCAGCCATCTTCGCTTCCTTTCCATTAAGAATCCACCTTTCTCTCACTGCAAGATAACCGCTTTTCCTGATATAACAGCACTATTCTTTTCCATGTTAACCTTGAGTTGATGTCTTGAAGATGCTATACATAATTGATTTAGTTGTCTTCAAAGACCAACTGGCGTTTCAATAAGCAAGATATATTATCCGCTAGTAACAAAATAAACAATTCAGTAAGATCAAGAGCCAACGTTGCACAATATTTCCTTTTTCTATCATTACCAGGGCTAGCTCAATAACAAAGGCAAAAGAACAAAAGAATAGAGCTGCATGCATCACCCTGCTTTACCCCTCTTGACACATGATATTATCGGTAAATTTAGCACCAGATCTTCCTCTTGCTGCCACATTACTATACATATTATAAATACATTCATAGATTTTTCCTGACTCCCATTCGTTTGCAATACTGGCCAGCGTAATTACCTTAACACAGAGTCGAAGGCTTTTTCATAACATAGAATCGAAGGCTTTTTTCAAAATCAATAAAGGCAATATATAATTTATGGTTATATGAAAATTGTTTTCTGCATTAAACCTTAGAGTGTGAACATGTGGTCAACGATGTACCTCTATAGTTACCAGGGACATCAACTGCATTTTTTAAAAACTGGTGCGATTATTCAATCTGTTCATCGTTCTGGAAATATATTCCATTAT
>JADBJO010009562.1:66982-69482 GCA_016801955.1 Conus betulinus | reverse complement strand
ACACACACACAACACACACACACACACACACACACACACACACACACACACACACACACACACACACACACACATATATATATATATATATAAAGAGAGAGAGAGGGGAGAGAGGAGGGGGTACTGAGGGGGAAGAAAACACAGAAGGCAGAACCACTCCAGGAGAAAGATACAAGCGAGGTACATACCCTCACAAGGAAGGGGGAAAAGAAAACGAGAATGGTGTTCTGTAAGACGACAAGTGCAGAATGTCAAAGCTCCAGTATCATCAGACTCTGGAATCGATAGACAGCGCGCAAAACAGGGGCAACGACCACTGACAAACATGCCAAACCGACTCCTTAAAAACAAACACCAGTCGTGTTGGCTCATTCGGCAAGCAAATGATAAGAGATGCTCACCCATGTCAAGCAGAACAGCGCGTGCATGGAACTGCTATTAGTGTAACAAGTCTTGAGTGTTTGGTCAGAAGAGAAGTATCGGTTTATGCATAGCAGCGTCAAAGGAAGGAATGTTCAGGACTGCGATTGCCAATGCTGTGAAGTAGGAACTTTAAGTGACAGTGATCAAGTGCTTATGTGCATAGTGGAAGGTAAAAGATCAGTCCAGACAGGAAACACACATGGACGCATGCACGTGTACTCACACACGTGCACACGCGCTCGCGCGCGCGCGCGCGCGCGCGCGCACACACGCACGCACACACACACACACACACACACACACACACACACACACACACACACACACACACACACACACACACACACACACACACATACACACATACACACATATTCCTTTATTGCTCGCGCGCGCACACACACACACACACACACACACACACACACACACACACACACACACACACACACACACACACACACACACACACACACACACACACACACACACACACACAAAACACACACGTGCAATTGGAGACAATCTCTCTATCCATTAAACAAACCCTTTGTGCAGGGCACGTCCCTTTCCCACTGCCTTCAGTGCCATGTTCTGAGGTTGGCATCTTCGATTCCAGAAGCTTCCCTCTCTCACGATGTGCATCCATTATCTTTCACACAACTTCTCTACAATACGCACTCACCTCTGTGCAAGTTATCTTGAACATATTCCAAGATTTAGAAAGGAGAGTAGTGCATAACCTTTTTTTCTTGAACCCTACACCATCTGAAGTAACAAGACTGAGGTGGTTCTCGACCTTTCAAAGGAGCTAGAAACGTCAGAGTTTGTTGGTGAAAAAAAGAATTCATAATTGAAAGGGATGTTGAAAAGAAAACACACAGAAAAAAAAAAGAGAGAGGAGAAAAGACAGAAGGAAGATGAAAGCAAAGGTCATGATCAAATGACTGGCATAATTTCTTTCAGTGCCAGAACTATGTCCTGCGCTGCGTCGTGTGTTGACCTGGATGTCAGTAGTTACAGAATCAATATTATAAGAAAGTTAAACTGATTCACTCAGATGCCGATATAGCTTGTATCAAATCATCCCTCCTCAAATCATAGAATATTTTTACAAAGAGTTCTGACAGTACAGGAATTTCACACGTAGACAAGTGACCTGTCCAGTGGCGATAGCTGGTCAACATAGTCTCAAGCTCTTGCTGACTTCACCACACATAACACATTGTGGCTGTTGAAAAAAGTCATCCTTCACATCATCACCTCGAGTTCAATCATAGATGCGTGGGTTCTGCAGTTCCAGTGGCAGATAGGCCTTAAGGCTCGTTAGAGGTAAAATAGGCCATTATGAAGCATCCGCAACCTGTTGCCTTCTTTTTTTTAGTTACAGCAAACCTTCTGGTGAACTGTAAACATGTAACTGCATTTAAATAGTGTGACGCAAATTTAACATGTCCGGAACAAATGCACACACACACACACACACACACACACACACACACACACACACACACACACACACACACACACACACACACACACACACACACACACATGCACACACACACACACACACACACACACACACACACACACACACACACACACACACACACACACACACACACACACACACACACACACACACACACACACACACACACACACACACACACACACACACACACACACACACACACACACACACACACACACGCGCACAGCATGTCCAGTCCAAGACGACCTCACCCTCTTCTGAGCGACCCATCTTTCCATAGGCCGTCCGCAACGGTGCACATTCACCATCCTGTTCTGAAGTTGGCAGTTTCAGTCCCCACCTCTTGCCTGTCTAATCAATGTAAGACTCCTTCTCGCAACCGTATTCTAGGAATGAGTTACTATGGGCCAGTGGAATACATCGCTACTGACTTTTTTCCCATCCCCAGCTCTTTCATTAAAATGTAAAGTGAAAAACTAGGACTTTTATGATCTTTACAATGTGTGCTCTCTCTTTGATGAAAAGGATGCTCACAGTATACCAGGGAGCAGAAAAAAGACTGACAGGAAGGGGAAAATG
>JADBJO010009562.1:41982-44482 GCA_016801955.1 Conus betulinus | reverse complement strand
TGACAGCCCCGATATACCCCTTGTGGTCGGCTGAGCTATTAGCAACATTACCTTACCTTACAGCGATAACTATAAACGTATTCACAATAGACAATCATGAACAAGCTTCAAATACCCATAAAACAAAAGAATAATAAATGAATAGCGGTCGAAGAGACCTTATCGATATTGTAATGAGAGTACTGAAAGTGTTTAGAGACATTCACAAAGACGTTTCCAGAAGCGGTTGGTTGACGTATGCGTCTATAAAGGCTCACTGACACCAGTCGACCAGTTCGCAGAGCACTGAAAATAATTAATCAGTGTGTGTTCTTCCCTCATCAGCACAGTGGCGGAGTTGCTTACCACCACCACCACTTCCTCTCTCTCTCTCTCTCTCTCTCTCTCTCTCTCTCTCTCTCTCTCCCCTCTCGTCTCTCTCTCTCTCTCTCTCTCTCTCTCTAGTGCAGTTCTGATCATTCCTTGTTCTGCGTTCCCTGGTCCCTGCTGCTGTTCAGATAGAAAGTCCGGTAGCTTGGGCAAAGTCAGCGGTCCGTCGGAGTGAGTCCGCCGTTCACCACAGCTTTTCTTGGAGTTCCACTGCACCGGGCCAGAACTCACGCCGCCGCAGGCTGTCGAACGTGGGACAGGACTGAAGTACGTGGGCTGGGTTTTGTGGGCCAGTGCCACATGGGCACTCATCTGTGTGCGATAAGTTCAGGCGATAGAGGTGGGAGAGCAACTGACAATGTCCAGTTCTTAGTCTGAAGATGGCGACTTGTTGGGCACGCTCAAGATGGTGAATGTCATCCTCTCTCTACCTCCACCTGTAGTCTTTCTCTCCATGCTGTCCTGAAATTGCTGCGGATGATGGTCTTCGCTTCTCCCGTAGGATACAGCATGGGCTACTTGGTCTCGTGGCTGCCGCCTCGGAGAGTCTGTCCGCCACTTCATTTCCTGCAATACCACAGTGGGAGGGAATCCACTGCAGGACTGGTGTTGTTTTTCCTGCTCAAGGTGTGCAGTTCGTGTGTGTGATTTCCTGTAGGATCTGCTCTCTTTCTCTCCTCTGGAGGCTTTGAAGGACGGCTCGACAATCTGTAAGGAACACCGTGTGGGTTGGTAAGATGTCCCTTTCGTTTAGTATCTGCACAGCAGTGAGAAGGGCACATGCTTCTGCTCTGCAGTTAGTTGAGAAGCTACCAGTGGCTACAGACTTGCTGATGGAACTGCCATCTGGAAACTTGATGAAAACACTGCCTCCCCCATTTCTCACAGCTTTCTCTGCTGAGCCATCTGTGTAGACTCGGGCCCAAGTAGTGCTTGGGTAGTCCCTGGCTAGGGCCTCAAGAGTCCGGGACTTGAGTTCTGTTTCGCTGTGGTCTTCTTTAGCTCCAATGCCAAGAATGTCAAGGCTGATGAGCGGAGTATCAGCTGTCCACTCTACGCAGTCTTGGAACATTTCCACTGGGTGGTCTGCTGTTGGTAGCAATTTTCTGTACTTTTCCTGAAGCGCCTTGCTTAGATGGTTGGGGTTCTGGCGCTTGAGTCTGTTCTTTGCTGGAACATGGAGTTTGGTGTGCAGTGGATGGGATGGGAGTCTTTTTTCATCTTTTCACTTTGTCTTAGTTGTTTTTCCTGTCTTCGTTCGTCCAACGAGTGACGACCTGATGTTTTCTCCCATTGCAGCTATGAGAGTGGCGAACGGATCATTTCAATTACACTGCCTTTTAGCCTGGAGCTGTTCCCTGCTGTCTGGGTAGTACAGTACTGTTTTGTGTTTTCATGTTCATATGGAGAATGTTGTGATATGCATTTGCCTATTTTGAGTAGCATTTTCAATGCATTTGCACGTGCATTGCTCAAGTTGTATGTAGAATGCACATTTGCCCAAAATTCACTTGTCTGTTTTATATCGTGCATTAAATAATAATAATAAATAAACATGCATTAAATAAACATGCGTTTCTATGGATTGAGATAATAACTATTTCGGTGGCAGAAAAACTGAAGGTATTCACACAAAAAATGAAGAAGCATCCATTGCAATCCGAAACATTTTTAACGAGAAATCAATAACTGAAATCAGTATGGAGACAGGTCTACACTTGTCTCCTTTCGTGTGGTGGTGGAGGGAGTTGGGTGGGTTGAGGGAAGGGGGGGGGGGGGGAGAAGGGGAAGAAGAAGCGGTGGGAGGGGGAAGGGGGGGCCGTGGAAGGGTGGAGAGGGTGGTGAGGTGAGAGGAAATACTAGAAGCATCCAATTTTCTATCAGAACTGGCTGTTTCATTCAGTTCCCTAGGGGAAGAAGAATGAAAACACATGTAGAAATAAAGACAGTGGGAGGGAAAAGCATGTCAATACTCTCACGCCATGTCTTTCTTTGGATCCCAAAAAAGAAACTGCTGCCTGGGGGCTTCTCCCCCCCCCCCCCCCCCCCCCCCCCCCATCCCTGCTACTGACGATTGGCTGGGCCGTGGGCCATGTAAGCAGTCACACATGTTCTGACTAAGATTGTGGAA
>JADBJO010009562.1:10000-20000 GCA_016801955.1 Conus betulinus | reverse complement strand
TTTTACAGGAGCAACAGGAGGGCAAAAACAATGAAAAAAATGTCATAGGCTCCAGTACAAACAATTACTGTGAGCATCCTCTTTGTTTATTCTCTCTCTCTTCTCTCTCTCTCTCTCTCTCTCTCTCTCTCTCTCTCTCTCTCTCTCTCTCTCTCTCTTAATTGCGGGCAATGGCTGGCCTCAGCACCATGTAGCCAATCATTCACTGTCTTGCTGGGCCTGCGAGAAAGAGGAAACCGGGGCAGACGGTAATTTCCCGGGTCCTGTTTGGCTGGATTCAGAGTAAGGTCCCGATTAAAAGCCTGGGGCTGTTATCAGATTGAACTCTTCTGTCTGTCTGTCTGTTGGTTTTTTTTCTACTCCAGTCCTCTCTCTCTCTCTCTCTCTCTCTCTCTCTCTCTCTCTCTCTCTCTCTCTCTCTCTCTCTCTCTCTCTCTCTCCCTCTCCCCTCTCTCTCCCCTCTCTCTCTCTCTCTCTCCCTCTCTCTCCCCTCCTTCTCCTCTTTCTTCCACCTCCCCCTAGACTTCTCCTAACCTCATTCCCTCACTTCTTCTCCATTCTCCCCCTCTCTTCTACCTCCGCCGACTCTCCTCTCCTACCCCCAATCTAACCTCATTCCCTCCCTCTCCTCCCCCCCCCCCTCCTCTCTCTCTCTCTCTCTCTCTCTCTCTCTCTCTCTCTCTCTCTCTCTCTCTCTCTCTCCTCTCTCTCTCTCTCTCTCTCTCTCTCTCTCTCTCTCTGTGTGTGTGTGTGTGTGTGTGTGTGTGTGTGTGTGTGTGTGTGTGTGTGTGTTGTTCATGATGAGGGTAACAAAGCCGGTACGCTTAAAATGGATTTCTGTTGTCTTTATCATGAAACATTCCCTGTGTTGTAGCATGTTTTGTGGGGGGAGACAACAGAGGGACTCTCAGCTGACAACTGATAACAGCTAACAACTCAGTATACCCATATCTTTGCTGCACACCAAGCATTACCAATAATTCACCCAGGCAAAACACAGGCATTCACCAGCTGCCCTGGTGAATTGGTTGGCATCACACAGACTCCCGACTGTGAAGCCGTGGGTTCGATTCCATCAGAGCCATCGTTTTTGGGTGGTTTTTTTTTTTTTTTTTTTTTTTCTGCTCCGACTGGCTTCTACCCAGAGATGAGTTTGTTATAAGCTCAGTTGAAAAGACTACACAGCCGAGTTTCGTCCGCTAAATGGATGCGTCTCTTTCAGTTGCTCAAATTTCCTGACAAACACTGCAGGTGTCTGTATCTCTCGGGCCTGGTTGACGGTGGGGGAATAGTTTGACATTAGTATAGAATACGGCCTGTCATGCAGTCTCAGACCGGAATGGAAATCTGTATTATCATCTTCATCACCCTAATTCTCACCAATCAGCATAAAAAAACACTATCTCAAATTACGTGGCCCTTCATGCCCTGCTCTCTTGGTAACCTCATTTTCGATGTACTCTTCACGTCTATGGCTTTGGTCATTCTGGTAGTTGGGCAAATTCATGGGAGCTATTGTTGAACAGACGTGGTGGCGCCCTTTGGATGGATAGCTCACTCACGCCGGCTCCACAACAAAGCAATTATTGTCACCAGTAGGGGGCTTTGTAGAGGTGTCCTGCGTATGTTGGATCAGAACAGGCACCACTAAACTCCACTGAAGTGACTTGGCAGCAGTGCAGTGTTTCCTCCGGTGAGTTGCCTCTTGATGGTTTGACATTGATGTCTTCCTGTGAATTGCCGGTGCCAGAGCTACGGCGGGCTGGGCCAGGCTGTGGCTCTAGATTGGAAGACTGAGGGGGTGGTGGGAAGGGGAGGGGGAGAGGGCGGAGCGTGTATGCAATGCAACTGATGTGACATGCAATATGGGACAGAAAAAAAAAAGAAAAAAAAAAAAAAACCGCTCCGTAGACAAACAAGCTATTCGTAAACATGTGACAGAAACTATATCCACTTGTGCGCATGCAAATTGAGCTATGCACCGAGAGAACAACTCATGCCTCTCCTCTTTACCACCCTCGCCTGTCAGGCTTCTCACTCTATAGCAACGGTGCCAATTAGTGGCACCAGATTACAAGCAGCCCACCTATCTTTTTTCCCCCAGAAGAGGATTCACATAATGATACAAAATACACAAACAAAAATAGAAAAAAAAGAAATGGAAGTAATAAAAAACATCTGTCATAATTGCAGTAGCAATTTAATTTTGAAGACAACAGGGAAAGAAGCATATGACTGACACGCGGAGAGAGAGAGAGAGAGAGAGAGAGAGAGAGAGAGAGAGAGAGAGAGAGAGAGAGAGAGAGAGACACAGAGAGACAGAGAGAGAGACAGAGACAGAGACAGACAGACAGACAGACAGACAGACAGACACAGACACAGAGAGACAACAACAGAGTCAGTCGAATGTAATATGAAAGCAATTTACCATGTTTTGGTTTTTGAAGGTTTTGTACAATCCACAGGGGCTGTGTTGGGCAACATAATAAACAGTTCTAGAGGCTACCATCATATCCACAATAATGTAATGTACAAAGCCAGCTTGCGTTCATAACTCAGTCTGGGCTTGCTTACATCGGCTCATGAGGGAATGATCTAGAACAAAAATCATATACAAAATTCTTTAGAGCAATATTCTATTCAGATTTATGTCTATATTTTAACTGATTGCAGAATTCTTGCAGCCCAGGATATTCTCGTTCTATTCTGCACTGATGTATTTAGTGTTTTGCAAGTAATGCGCAAAATGAAATGTATGATCCACATGTATGTTTTCGTCAAAGCAGTTACGGCGAAGGATTCGGTTATCCCACCTATCATTCTTACCTGTAGCCCACCCTCACCCTTCAAATTAAAATGTGTTGGCCTAAAAACAGGGGGGGGGGGGGGGGGGGGGGGGGGGGGGGGGCACTTGGATAGCGTTGTGAACATCTGCGGCAAGATTGTTGGTGAGAGACAGGAGAGTATGAGTGAGTTGTATGAAAGGCGTGCGATCAACAAGGGCTCGTGCGATTGTTAGTGACAGTGGGCATACGCTTGCGCGACAGTTTGTGCTCCTTCCATCAGGCAGACGATTTTGTGTTCCCAGAGCTAAGCTGATGCGCACAAAAAAGAGCTTTTTGTTCAAATCCATTGCGTTTTTAAAACAAGCACAGCGTGTGTAAAGAGGCGATGGATCACCTGTGACACAAGCATGTGCGCAGGTGTGTATGTCCGTGAGCAAGCGGGGAAAGTATAGATGCTGGAGTGTGGGTGTGTTTTTGTTTTATGTGCGTGCATGTCCTGGAACAGTGAGGAATAGAAATGTCTGGAATATGTCTCATCTTAATGATTTTAAATGATAATCAATCTCCTCTCTCTCTCTCTCTCTCTCTCTCTCTCTCTCTCTCTCTCTCTCTCTCTCTCTCTCTCTCTCTCATACGTGCACACATTTATGTATATATAATCAAGAGTGGCTGAGTGTGTACTTTATTTGCACTACCAAAAGGAGAAAGATTGAAATTCCCATTTTGGTGTTACACACATGTTTTATTGTTTGTAAGTAATTTTAATTTCCAGTGTCACGTTTGTAACTATAAATATGTATGTGTTAACTTTTAGGGCAGCGGTCACAAATGTAATTTCTCTTGTAACGAGAGATAATAAAGTTTTCTGAATCTGAATCTGAATTAACCTTTCATACTAGAAAGACATGCTATTCCCTCGAAGTACGGTTGGCCCAGCCAATAGATAGCTTAAACCAACACAATCAGAAATGTTATAACCTGTACATTAATTGTTAAATGAAAGAAAAGTATCTGTCAATTCACTCAATAAAATGGAAACAAGGGCAGTAATTCAACAACAACCTTAGAGTCCAAGAAAAAGTAAAATATGTTTTAAAACACGCGTTTCTCCCGAAGCTGTATAATTTCATGTATGAATATTGCAAGAACGTTCAATATAAAATATCATTCAGAACAATGAAGCGACCTTAGTAATTTTCAAATGAAAAAAAATAACGCTTTGAGTTTTATTTCAAAATAACAATTCGTCACAACGCTTTTCAAATGAATCTTTTCCAACATATAAACATGATGAGAGATCAAAACTACGAGTGGTAGAACTCGTCACGTAATATGACAAATACATTCAGTTCGTCAACCGCGATCGATTCCAAACTTAGAGTCGATTCCAATACACCGCGAGTCGATTCCAAATTAGAGTCGATTCGGGAATTTGTCGAGTCGATTCCGCGAGTCGATTCCAAATTTAGTTTGTCAACCGCGAGTCGCAATTTAGCCAACATAGACCGCCTTAAAAGTAATCACATCAACTCGGGATATAGTTATATAATCTAATAAATAAACATGTGTTTTAGGT
The DNA here is from genome assembly GCA_016801955.1 of Conus betulinus. Lineage (NCBI taxonomy): Eukaryota > Metazoa > Mollusca > Gastropoda > Neogastropoda > Conidae > Conus > Conus betulinus. The sequence continues at coordinate 15,638 of JADBJO010009562.1, read as the reverse complement.
TTTAGTCGTTATTCGGTTGGTATCTCATAAATAATTCAGAAAAACACGATCGCAGACCTTCACAAGCGAACGCAGGGGCGAGAGTTCCCTGTTGTCATCTTTCTCTCACGAGCCGGTTTTTTTTAAAAAAAAAAAAAAAAACAGTGTCTCTATATAATACCACAAGAGATATATGGCTATTGGGATACATAATCTCTGCTTTTCTGTCTGACCCGAAGGGCGACACCAGTCTGACAGGCTTAATACGCGTGGGTTTTTCCTGCATGAATGGGCGTCCATTGCCCTACCGTGATACAAGCCTTAGGTTGACCTCTTATGAATCCTTCACACTAATTGCGTGCTATGGCTGAAAATAAATGAGAATTGGGGATCGTTGGGTACCACCTTTCGGACTTAAATAAAAAAAAAAGGGCAATATTTAACTTTTTTTTTAATTTGGGACTACCACAGTGCGGGCTAGGTGTGTGTGTTTGTTATCGGTATATAGATGTATTGAGATGAATAACGTTTAAAGAGAGTTAAGGAAGATACCTGGAGGGATTAAAATATCGATGAGCAGATAGATAATTGGCTGATCGATCACTCGCAAAACGTCTGAAAAGAATAATCCTCTCCCTAACTTCTTGAGCACGTGGAAACTAACAAACATCCCGAATTCTGATCAGTCTGCTTATAAAAATGGCACAATACTGAAATAGCCTCGCATGAAATAGTCGGCAGTATTCTTCTTTGCTTTAACAAAGTCAGCATATCCATTCTGGCCTTTGTTAGACCTTTGAGTGCGTTTGACGAGCATTTAATCATTCTAAGTAAGCTTCAACGTTCTTGCGGCGTTCAGGATCAAACTCTGTCCGGATCGATTCTTGTCTGAAAAGTCGAACTATCTAATTTCTTTAAAGGGAAGCTATCTTGAAACATCTGTCGGTTTCTATGGATCTTTCCTTGGGACTTTCCTTTTTGTGCTGTGTGCCACATCAGTGTCTGGCATCTTTGGTTATCATAACCTGTGTCACGAGAGTTTCGCAGATGTTACCCAACATATAGATCAGCTTCTACTGCTGATACTGATGATTTAAACCTCGAATTCAAGCAAGCATAGTCTATTGTAAAACAGGGTGACCTGTAGAAAGTCGCAGGTAAACGAAGACAAGACCGAACCACTTTTTGCCTGCTTCCCAAACAATTCTTAACCGTTGCTCGTTTCCAGAATTCTTCCTGTTAAACAATGCGGCTTTTCGTCTCACACGATCCATGTGCAGTCCAGACGCTACCCCTGATCGTAATCTGATCTTTGAGCACGACCTATCAAACATGTGTAGACCTGCTTACCTTGAGTGTTGCAGACTTATGTCAATCATCGTCGTTTGACAACTGAAACAACAAAAACTTAAGATTTTTTTTCCTTGTAAAATTGATACTGCAGTTTTTTTTCTATTTTAGTATCCCCAAACACTAGGCTACTGGATTGGTTCCACATCATTCAGAGCATTGCTACAATTGTAAATAAATGTCTTATTTGAAACGTGTCTGCACTGGTATGCTCACTTTATGGGCTACCTGTCTCAAAAAAGAATTGGATGCAGCCCTTTCAATTTGAGAGTTTTCCTGTTGTTGTGTTTTCACTACTACCGTTCCTATTTATCTGTTCACTTTAAATGTTCATTGAAATGCCTCACCTTTCATGAATACAGAAGGTCGAAAGGTGAGCATCTCGGTGGTTCAGATTAAAACATACGGCCAGAGTTAATTTTCTTACCAAGCTCCCTCAGTATGGAACAATCTGCTCGCAGCTCTGCGACACTGCGACTCAAAACATTCCTTTAAATCAAGCTTGAAAGCTTATCAATGTCATAACGTTTTTTTTCGTGTGCGGAAATGTAACTGAGGTTCTAGCATCTTTATTGCTCTGACTGACAACATGCATTGGTCACCACCGCCAGCCCTAATGCAGAATTATCATTACTCTGAGAAAAAAAAAAACCATATGGGGAGAAAGTGATTTTCTCCTCACAGTTCAACCGGGCAGAACAAGACATTGACAACAGATCATTGACCCCACCTAACAATCATCTATCAGGAAAACAGTGCTGAGGAAAGCAGATAAGCCCCTTCGACTGTGGGTCACTCCACCACGAAAGTTACACCCTGACCTCTCTGACCTTTTCCGCTCACAGAGGACCCGTCGAAAGCGGTCAGCAATTACCGGACAAAACCACGGGCTGGTAAGGCGAGAATGAGAGTGCTCTCTGGGTGTTGATAGGGTTAGGGGACGAGCCAGGCATACTAATGGAATGGCATTAGTGATGGGAGACTGGACAAGCAGCGACACGAGCGGGACTTCCACTAATGGAAGGGGGTAGGTACGGCATCAGATTAATTCAGATCCACAACACTAGTATTGGTTAGCACCAGACTGGACTGTAAGCTTCAGTACAATTACCAAACGTTGAATGTTATTTAAGATTATTGATGTCTTACATTTTTTTTTAATTTTATTTATTTATTTTTTTTTTTGTTTCTAATAGTATACACCACGCACTGATGATTCAATGAAGTTTTTATTTTCACAAAGTTACACACATCTTTTTTTTTTCCAACTCTGTGTGTGTGTGTGTGTGTGTGTGTGTGTGTGTGTGTGTGTGTGTGTGTACATATGTGCGTGTGCACGAGCGTGATGTGTGTGTGTGTGTGTGTGTGTGTGTGTGTGTGTGTGTGTGTGTGTGTGTGTGTGTGTGTGTGTAGAAAAAATGTCTCTCTAATTAACTACAATATTCTAACGATCTTCAGCTTTCTATATCCAACCTAATCAAAGTGCAGACATGAAAAACGTTTTTTATCCTCCTTCTCGTTCCGGATCCTGCATAGTCAATGTGCAGACATAAACATCTATAGCTTCACTTCGTTCTAGACCTATGCTAGTCAAGTTGCAAACATAAAGAACTTCGTTCAATACCCAGCGTAGTCAATGCGCTGTGATGAAGGGCTTTGGTATGAACCTAATAATATATAATAATAATAATAATAATGAATACTTATATAGCGCCGATTCTCGGCTAGAGACCAAGCTCTAAGCGCTTTACAATCCACACTCGTTTACACAACATGCCTACCTGGGCAGTGGCGACTGAAGAGCTGCCAGCTGGCGCTTCATTTAGTCGTTTCTCGTGACATCCCAGTCAGTATCGTTCAATATCGATCACTCACTTTCCTTACTTCCTTCATTCTTTCCATTTCTTACGCAGAGTGCATGCTATGTGTAACGTGTCATCCATATCAACGGCCAAACTGGCCTACTCTTCCGAAAGTTGGTGATGGGATTTTACGTGTGTGCAAGATGTTGTGCGTGCGTTCACACACGGAACCTCGGTTTATAGTCTCATTCGAAGGACTGTAAGGGAAATGGAGTCAGAACCAATGTTAACTCCGAGGGAAAAATCCCCCTGTACCGAAACCGCCCGGCGGAGATTCGAACCCGCAACCCCAGGATCACCAAGATTACAAGTCCGGCGCTCTACCAACTAAGCTATTCCGGCTGAACTTGCCATAGATGAAGAAGGATATATCAAAACTGAGGTCACGTGGAGGTACGAATCCAGACATGCAAATCAGGCACCAATACTTGATGCTCGGCATTGTAAGTTGAAGCTGCATGCAGTATCTCTCAGAAGATCAGGCATCATAAACATTGCGTTCACAATTCTGCCTTTGAGCCCTATCGTGCCGGACTCTGAGCCGGCTCCAATGAATCGTTCTTTTTAAATACATATTTATTATTCTGTTATCGCCTGCCTTCTTCTGCCACTCACTACACTTTTCAATCCAGAATCCTCGTCACCCAAAAAAATGGCGAAGGTGCACAAGGAGTCTACAAGTGCTACCTAATTCCACAACCTAGTCAGTAGAAACATTAGAAATGATATATGAATCCTAAATCCAGGACAATGTCTTCTTGTTCACCTTTTTTTTCTCCCACGGAAGTAAGACATCCCATGTATGTCTCCAGAGACATCGGTGACTTTTGACAGATGTAGAGGGAGAACTGGGGGAAAACACTGACCATGTCAACAGGACATACAGACGCGACTCGTTACTCTCTTAAGATGTAAGCAGAGCCGAAGAGAGGTGATCCTCCCTCGAGACTATCGGTCATTGCACCAAGAAAGTTACAAACACTCGGAATCTCTTTTACCCTTTCACACTTAACGGGAAACAACTTAACACGAATGGCCAGCACTTATCGGACAGACACACGAGCAGGAGGGCGTGAATGAGGGTGCACTCTTGGCCTGGACAGTATCTCAGGCAGCCAGGGGTACTAATGGACTGGTACTGACGTGAAGAGACTGGACAGTCCGCAACGTGGGCGGCGGTTTCGCGGACTGTACACGGAGTGAGTTACATTACCACCCTGTGTATCGGTTCGCAAAGACGGACGGCAAACGCTATTGCATCTACACCGTGTATTCGAAGCTTTCTGAAGGTTTCTGGCCTCCCTCTTCTTCTAATTACGTACAACGTTCCCTCTTCTGTAAAATATTGGCACTGTATTCTTCTTTCATTTGTTTAGCTTTCGTTGTCATTTTGTGTGAGTTGTTCCACTGCTCCCAAACGTTGTCCTGCAGTGCCAGGTATTTTCTGGGGCATAGGCGTCTCTTTCCCTGAGCAGAAAATAATAATAATATAATAATAATAATAATGATAATTATAATGATAATAACAATAATAATAATAATATCATAATAAATCGAGAACAAAACGAAAACAATAATGATAATACCATGATGAATTTTCTCTATAGTAATAGTCGCAAAAAATGATAGACAACACTAACAATAATAACATCAACAACAAAAATTATAATGATAATAATGACCATGACCATGATGAATTTTCTCTATTGCTATTCGATATCAAGGCATTATCACAAACCAGTGAAAAGAATATAGACACAGACATGCTAAACACACACACATACATACGCGCGCGCGAGCGCGCGCGCGCGCACACACACACACACGCACGCGCGCGCGCGCGCGCGCGCGCTTACACTAACGCTTACACTCACGAACACTCACTCATTTTGTTAACTATTTTTGTACCATTGATCCTGTATGTAATTTATCTGCATATTAATATGGATTTCAAACAAAATGTGGACAGGGACAGTTCTGTTTCCGAAGATTTTTTTTTTTATATACGTACTGAAGGCATGACACAAGAAGGGGTTCGGTCAATTAATGAACTTACACCGGAAGTCTGCTACGAAAGCTGCTTTCGACCTATGGAGAAGAAAAGTAATATCGGCAAAAGCAACAACAACAACAGCAACGAAACGAAACCAGCCTCTGAGAAACTTAAGCCATGGGTCTTGGTGTCCCTTCTCTCACTTTCAGCTGGGGGAGTGCTTTATTCACCGCGCCACGTATTGCATTCTTGAAGCACATAGCTACTCTTTGGCCTGGCAATGTTTGAAGTCCATCATGTAATGCAGATTACATTGAATTGTGCTACATTTTAGGGCCTCTCCAGTTTACTGGATTAGAGCGTAGATCAGCCATTTACTGATTCTCGTTCAGGAACCACTCGTAATCTCGTTTATCTGTTTATCTTCTGTTTTCACCCGTGCCCCCCCCCCCCC
>JADBJO010009562.1:0-5000 GCA_016801955.1 Conus betulinus | reverse complement strand
ACCTGTATGTCATTCTCTGACAGATCTAGAGCTTGTAAGTTTGGCATAAGTGTTGACAAGGTGTTCATGTTAAAAGATTTTGCTTCGACATGGGAAATATTGAAGACAATCACTGATGGATGAACGTACAGTTTCTGGGAATTAAAAAACACCTCGAGACAAAGGATTATATGCCAAATTCAATCTTTGAAGGTGAGGCATTCCTGCAAAATGACTGAAGTTGATGGAATGAAAAGAGATTCTTACTGAGATCTAAACTGTGAAGATTCGGTAAAATGACATTTGTCAACCTCTTCCATCCACATGCCTGCACACCCAAATGGATCAGCATGATGTTATGTGTAATGTCACTTAGACGATTCCACTGCCAGGGGCTTCAAGATAGCGTAACTGTGGAAAAGAACTGACGAGAAAAGTGTGGTTGCAGGTGAAGGAAAACCCATAACATACGCACAACTCGGGACAAGCCAAGGTTGCACACATCAGTTTCATCATCAGATAGTGGGCACTGTGGCAAACCATCACAAAGATGATTCATATGTACGCAGATTGTTTTGATGCTGTCACGACATCGGTAAAACCCCGGACACGTCCTGTAAGCCCCACATCCCACTTCGTCCTCATGTGCTGGACATCATTCATGTCATTACACTTGGTGTAGACAGGGAGACAATAGCCACCATCGTGACACTGAAAGTGGGTGTCTGGGCACTGCATGTCATTTTTGGGCAAAGGGGTCATGCTAAACCCCCCAGGCATGTCGAAGTTGACCACAGCTGGAGGGGATATTGTACTAACTGTATACTTACCGGGCTTACACTGTGCCTCGTCAAGGTTTGTTGCACAGTCTTTGAATCCATCACACGTTTTTTTTCCCTTATTGATACACTAAACAGAAGACATTACGTGGAAGTAATATACATAAACTTGAAAATGATTAATCAGAGCACAACACAAAGCATTCGTCATCAAGTATGAATTAAATGTTTTGCCTTTTCATTATACCGCTATTTGACAGACAGTGGCAAAAAAAAAAAAAAAAAAAAAAAAAACAGTCTTGGAACCCAAGAGTGGATTTTTATAAATCTTAGCACTCGCTTCCATCAGATTTAAACAGCATGTCAATGATTTAGAGTTAGATATCAAAGTCCAGATATCAGTCAAATTTTGTCCAGCCCTTCTATCATAAAAATTGCTACTATTATCGCGCAATCTAAAATTGCCAAGTTGCTTTGATGCGGGTTTTTTTTTTTTTTGTTTGTTTTTTTGGGTTTTTTTTTGTTTGTTTGTTTTTTTTGTTTTGTTTTGTTTTTTTTGGCTAAGCATAGTTAGATAATAATGACGTTGTTAGATTGTTTTTCGCATGGTGAATAGACGTTAAATAAACCGCTGAACTGAACTGAACTGAACTGAGTTAGATTTGTGGTGCTTTCGTATGTCTAATCGCCTAGCTTTAAAGTCAGGATTCTTACACACACACACACACACACACACACACACACACGCTCGCTCGCGTGTCTGCACCTAGTAATTTCAATTCGCTCATACCTTTTTGGAACAAAAGAAAAAGTACACTTATCAAGAAATGTGCAAATTAAAGGAAAGTACCTGGCTGTTTATGAACTTCCGTTTATACTTACTGGAGGGGATATCACTCGAGTAACCTACCAGATATTCTAAAACTCATACAGCTATAAAGACGGTTTGTTAGGGTATGACCATATGCCGGTGAAAACATAGGTAAATAAAAAAAAAAAACTGAATACGAAGAAGATGTACAACTCTATCAAAAACAAACAAACAAACAATTATAACGAATATGCAGCACGGTCAGTCTTTAAGATGCTATCTAATATATGAAAATAGAGCATTCACCTACAGAGAGCATAGGCACTTTTAGCAATATTTATCAGGCTTCTCTCAATACCGGCATTGGAATACGTCCCAGCACTACGCCTTATAGAATCACACAAACGTCATGGCCATGTTGCGTAGAACGAAGAACGCAAGAGCGACAAAAAGGGAAATATATTAACTGTGAATGTGAGAGTTAAGAAAGTGGATATATATATATATATATATATATATATATATATATATATATATATATATATATATATATATATATATATAGTCAGTTTTAAACAAAGCTTGCTCTTATGTCTTAGATTGAAGAAATAGGGGGAGGTAAGCATTTATATCTGCAGTGGCAGATATGATCTGCCTAACTAACACCCTCTCAAGCACATACTGTTAGTTAGGCAGAAATATCTGCCACTGCAGATATGAATGCTTATCTCCCTCTATTTCTTCAGTCTAAGACATAAGAGCAAGCTTTGTTTATAACTAAATATTTCTTGCATTCATTGCAACACCAAGCTGCTCTGTAAGTTGCTGGAATGGTGCTTGGTTACTTATCCTGGAATTTAGTAGTTTATTGTAATTTAGTCCCTTGCAGATTCATTCCAAGAACTGGCTCTCAGCACTTGCATCTAAGAGGTTATCTTTTTATATTTTCTACTTTTCACAAGAAAATGTAGATTGTTTTGCTCTTTCATGATTTTCTTTTGCTTTTAGGTGGCACCTTTGGTTGGATTTTTGAAAACTCAACACACATACTATGGTATTGCACACCAGTCTTTTTCTGGGATAGCATTCTTCTTAAAACCGAAAAGGCAGAAGAGTCAAATCAACACTTTCTGCGGTTACTGAGGAGAAACAATCAGATTTCGAAATATCTGTATCGGACCAGGAGTAATATGTTAGTGAGTTTCCTTCCCATTGAGAGTGTTTCCTTCTTGGAGACTATCAGCTCGCTGAAGAATGATTTTGAGAAGCATTTATTATTCCCCATTCACCCTTTCAAACGCATAGTGTTGGTTAGGCACAAATATTTGCCATTGCAGATATGAATGTTTATCATCTTCTATTTTTTCAGTCTAAGACGTAAAAGAAAACTTTGTTTATAACTGAATATTACTTGCAGTCAATGCAACACCAAACTGCGCTGTAAATTGCTTGAATGGTGCTTGGTTACTTATCCTTGGAATTCTGTACTTTATAATATATATATATATATATTAATTAGCCTGCACTTGTTTTCCCCCACTACTTGATTGTTCAGCATTATATTCTTTGGTCAATCAGTGGGAGATGACATCTCTTAGAAGATCCAATTAAGGTTGTCTTGTACAATTTTTAGCCACTCACAATGCTTGGGTTATTGAACAGCAGAGCTGACTACTCAGACTCTTCCATATTTTCTGATCTCCCTTGCATCCTTGAATGGATCCTCAAGCATAGGCTCAAAGATTGTCCCTTACATTTTATACTGTTTGAATAATGTTTTAGTTTTTTCAGCAACATTTTTTTCCTCTCCGCACTTTTGTTTTGTTGCATTTTACTACCGTTCTCTGGCTGCTTTGGGAGTGCTGTTGGATTCTTCTTTGAACCCTTGGTGGTGAGAACCCCACAGAATTATGGACTGTGGTGTGTGTCTCCCTGATGAGTCTGATCCAGTGGACGAAAGGCGTTGGAGCAGGCAATAAAAAAATAGATGTGCATTCAAGAGGGTTTATGATGGTTTCTTCAGACAGCTAATGAAGGGGCTTCTCATATCTACAATATATCTCCCCCCCCCTCCCCCCCCCCCCCCCCCCCCCCCCCCCCATTTTCTTCATCTTCATTTTGTTTTTTAAAGGTTCAGATCTTTGCCAAGTCATTACTACAACGACTGGAGAATTGTTAGCATGCACTTTGTTTTCCCCACTACTTAATTGTTCGGCATTATATGGTTTGGTCAATCAGTGGGAGATTATACCCCTTAGAAGATCCAAGTAAAGGTTCTTTTGTACAATTTTTAGCCACTCACAATGCTTGGGTTATTGAACAGCAGAGCTGACCACTCAGACTCTTCCATATCTTTTGATCTCCTTGCATCCTTGAATGGATCCTCAAGTATAGGCTCAAAGATTGTCTCCTAGATTTTATACTGTTTGAATAATGTTTTCAGTTTTTCAGCAACATTTTTCCTCTCCACACTTTTGTTTTGTTTGCATTTTACTACCCTTCACTGGCTGCTTTGGGAGTGCTGTTGGATTCTTCTTTGAACCCTTGGTGGTGAGAACCCACAGAATTATGGACTGTGGTGTGTCTCTATTTGACACCAAGAGCACAGACACAATCAGCCGTGTCTTCCTCATGAGTCTGATCCAGCAGATAAAAGGCTTAGTAGCAGGCAATAAGAATAAATGTGCCTTCGAGAGGTATTATGATGATTTCCTCAGGCAGCTAGTGAAGGGTATCTCGTATCTGTAAAATGTTCCCCCTATTTTCTTCATCTTTTTTTTTTTTTTAAAGTTCAGATCTTTGCCAAGTCATTACTATAACAACTGAAGAATTGTTAGCCTGCATTTGTTTTCCCCCCACTACTTAATTGTTCAGCATTATATGGTTTGGTCAATCAGTGGGAGATTGCAACTCTTAGGAGATCCAAGTAAAGGTTGTTTTGTACAATTCTTAGCCACTCACAATGCTTGGGTTATTGAACAGCAGAGCTGACCACTCAGACTCTTCCATATCTTTTGATCCCCTTGCATCCTTGAATGGATCCTCAAGCATAGGCTCAAAGATTGTCCCCTACATTTTATACTGTTTGAATAATGCTTTTAGTTTTTCAGCAACATTTTTCCTCTCCACACTTTGTTTTGTTCCATTTTACTACCCTTCGCTGGCGCCTTTAGGGGTGCTGTTGGATTCTTCTTTGAACCCTCGGTGGTGAGAACCCCACGGAATTATGGACTGTGGTGTGTCTCTATTTGACACCAAGAGCACAGACACAATCAGCCGTGTCTCCCTGATGAGTCTGATCCAGCAGACGAAAGGCCTAGCAGCAGGCAATAAGAATAAATGTGCCTTTGAAAAGGATTATGATAGGAGCAGGCAATAAGAATAAATGTGCCTTTGAAAAGGATTATGATGGTTTCCTCGGGCAGCTAATG
>JADBJO010009561.1:74984-82238 GCA_016801955.1 Conus betulinus | reverse complement strand
GCAATACAATTACAAGAGTGCAGCTTTACTTCTCATTTAAATGCGTATATCTAGTCTTAAATGCATAGAATATATACATTGCTAAATTTCTTAAGAGCATGACGTCTTCAGATTGTAGCATTCGAGCTAAGCATTCTTCATTAATGGATGTATGTTGGTAATACTTTAACAAATATTTTTCTCTTAGAAATGCATATGTTTGACATTCTAACAAAAAATGAAGCTCACTTCTATCCTATTACAAAACGGGCATTTCTTTGATTTTTCATTATATCTATTATTATATTCAGATCACACATTCCAAGTCTTAATCTAGTTAAAGCATAACGAAATTTACTAATAGTGATAACTGACAGGTACTTTTCGATTGAAGGATGATTTGAAAGACATATATGTGCTAAACCGTTCACTTTGAGAAAGTTTTGAATGCCAATCTTGCATGTAGCAATCGATCATTCTCTGCTTTAATTCTTTAAGAAAAAATAGTTTCATTCCCAACCCTCCATTGATCCAAACATCTGAAAAACCAAAAGTATCAAGACATGTTTAAACAGATATAGACCAGTTATGACAATTAGAGTGCCCATGAGTAAATTCGGGGAATCTTATTCAAGATCATGAGATGTGCCTGTGTTTAGGAAATCTATGGATAGACATACTTTGGAGTTTAAACCAATATTTTATTGACTTTATAGCAGTGTCAATATACAAAGGGTACCGGCCTGTTTCTCCATATATCATTGTGTTTGGACTTTTGCGACTAACACCTAACAAGCGCTTACATGCAAACAAATGAACAGATTCAATCGACTGAAATTTAGTTAATCCCCAGAGCTCCCCTGCGTACAATAACATTGGTTTTATTTGTGAATCAAAAAGTTTGAAAAATATTGACAAATCCATGCTTCCTAGAGCCCACATTGTTTTGAAAATTTCTGCAACTTTATGTTTTGCTCGTCTAAACGTATTCATCTAATGCAATATCAAAACCCATTCTAGTGCTAAAGAGTAAAAACCAAGATATTTGTATCTATTAACTACTTTCACTTCTCTCCCTTTATAGTGCCAACATTCAGTTTTAGACAAATGACCCCCTTTTCTGAAAACAATGATTTTAGTTTTATCTAGGTTCACTGTTAGATTTAGGATGTCAGATGCTTTCTGTAAATTGTCTAACTGATTTTGGAGCCCACTGGTGTAGAAGAAAACAAAACAATGTCATCAGCGAATAATAAAAGGAATATTTCTTGTAATCCGGGTAAAAACTGAAATCCATGTTTACCGTTCTTTGTTACATTTTCAGCTACCTCAGTAATTAATAAAGAAAACAATAAAGGTGACATTAAACAGCCTTGTTTCAGTCCCGAGGGGCACACAAAGAAATCTGACACTTCTGGGCCCCAACGAACACACACTCTGGACAGAACTATACATGCCTTTTAACATTCTGATCATTTTTGAGGAAGCTTGAACCTTTTGGAGTATTTTCCAAAAGCATGTCTCTGTCTACTGTGTCAAAGGCTTTTTGGTAGTCTATAAAAGCTACGTAACATTTCTACTTTTATGTCCAAACAAAATAAGACTTTATCATTGAAACGAGTGTAAATATATGGTCTACAGTAGAGTATTGTTTGCGAAAGCCAGCCTGTTCTTCACTTATTTTGCCTTCTTTTTTTGCTGCCCATTTATACAATCTCTCGTTCAATACTGATGTAAAGACCTTACTAACTACACTAAGTAAAGAAAATGCCTCTATAATTTTCAGGATTAAGAGCATCGCCTTTCTTAAGTAGAGGAATAATAACTGATTTGGTCCATAATACTGGGAAATAACCATTCTTGTATATTTGATTAAATACTTTTTCAGAAAGGGTGTTATAATGGGCTGGGCTGTTTTCAAATATTCAGCGCAGATATCATCTAATCCCGAAGCTTTATTTAATTTCAGTTTCCTTATTGCCTGGTGCACTTCACTGTCTGTTATCTCATCATCTAAATCGGGAATATAATCGTTTTCTTCGTGCTGGCTTCCGTCCTGCTCTATAGCTGAGTCGGCACGTGTCAACTCGCGATCTCCCGGGTGAAAAAATCGTTTCAAAGTGTGCTTTCCACGTGCCAATTGAGATAGAGGGCCGATCCATTTTTTTTCTTTTAATGCTACGTACAGTTGACCAAAACTTATTAGAATCGTTTTTATTTCGAATTAAAGTTTCAAATACATCTTTTCTGTAACTTATTCGCTTCTGCCTTAGAGTGTCTTGATAATCCGACCTTTTCCGTAAGTATGCACACATGATCCGTTGCGCGCTGAGTGCGTGTGCACTGAGCAAGCGCTCTACCGGCCACCCTCTTCTTATGTAAACAAACCGAGTCAAACCATTTCTTAGCTTGCCGCGCGCGTGCTGAAGGCCAGATCGTCTGTTGCATACATTGCCCAGCTTTTAATAGAAGGCCCGTGAATTTTTTCAACAGCCGAGTCAATATCACATTCAACAACATTCCTACTGTCATTTAGAATCATCGTAGCTTCTTCTGATCTTAGGAAATCCAAAAAGATATTAGCTTTGGTTCCATCCCACTTTATTTTTTGAAAAGGCTCTCGATTAATTTCTGCATTCGATTTCTCATTATATTTAGTATTTAGATATAGCACGACAGGCATATGCGGGGATTCAACCCTATTTTTTCGACGTTAAATCGAATAACTTCTGACAGTAAATCCACAGAGCACACAACAAAATCAATCACGCTATTTCCGCGTTCAGATAAAAAAAGTAAAATGACCTTTTTTGTCTCCTTCACACAAACCATTTAAAGGCGTCAACCTAAACATAGAAACATAAATCAATCAGGGCTTTTCCAAACAATTAACAACATTATCCATAGTATTTCTCACATAGCATTCCCCACTCTCTTGCACACTCTCCTCATCCATTTCAGTGGTCTCTAAACTCCAATCACCAATCCTGGCATTGAAATCACCAGCGACTACAAGATAATCGTCTGCTCTTCTTTCATATCTCTCTAAAATAAATTGCTCTAAATTTTCAAGATTGTTTTTAAATTCCTTTTGTTTGTAGTATTCACTATTCACAGGATGATTGTAAATGCCACAAAACAGTACGTCTTTGTCAAAAGTGAGAGATTTTTCTACACACTCTGACACAAACAATGTTATCCAGCCCAGTTTCTACAATCTGAATGCAGTGTTCTAGTGATTTCTTTATTAGTAACACAGTACCTCCTGATCTTCGGCCCATTTTTGACAACTTGAGACCAGGACTATGCACAACAATAAAGTTTTTGAAGTGAATAGAAAAAATCAAAATCCGGAAATGTATAAGTTTCAAGAAGACACATAATATCAAAAGAAGTAATGTAATTAATACAGTCTGGATCTGTTAATTTAGAAATAAGCCCATCAACATTCCATGAAATGCAAGAAAGAGAATCACGTTTTATTTTATCATCGTTACGTGTATTACGTGTATGCGTGTGAGCGTGTGTGTTTGCATTGTCAGTGAAAGAATGTGGACCCGGGCCTCGGCCTAATCTTCATTTCTTTCTGTTTCGCGAGGAGGAAGAACGAGAAGCAGCCACGCCTGGGCCTCCCACCACTAGGGATCGCCAGACAGCTGCTTTCCAAGGAAATACCCCCCCACCCCAGTACCTCCTCCGAATGCCACGCCTTCTGTCAACAGAGGGGTTTCCCCTTCTACCTCGCTTTCTAAGACCCAGTCAGCGACTGACAAAGGGGATTCCCCCAATGTCACATCGCGCTCCCAGTCTCCCCCACCCCCTCCCCACTCCCTTCCACCCCCTACCAGTGATAAAGATCTGAAAATCATGAGAGGAAGTGGCTACACATTCAGACTTAAGGGAAGAACAAGAAGCACCATCAACCAACCAAACATTGGAATAATCTCAAGACCAACACTGCGAAGACTCCTAGAGATTGGCGCAAATTCATACTGGGCATTTCCAATATCAGACATAAATGTTCAAAACACATGTCAACTGAGATAAGTCTTTGAATCTCACAGGGCCCCCAGTGCATGCTGTAGACGTGTGGGCGCTGGGTTGTGTTCATAAGTGGGGTGGGTAATGCCAGCATGTTAATTAGTGTGTCCACGGACGTGAGTGTGCAAGCCTTGGTGTGTGTGTCAGTGCGTTTGTGAGAGAGTGTGACTCTGTGTGTGTGTGTTGTGTGTGTGTGTGTGTGTGTGTGTGTGTGTGTGTGTGTGTGTTCGTTCTTTAATTTAACTTAATGTCTCTTTTCACTTTAAGTGATATTAGATAAAAAAAAGCCAAGTGTGTGGTGTGTGTGTGTGTGTGTGTGTGTGTGTGTGTGTGTGTGTGTGTGCGCGCGCGTGTGTGTGTGTGTGTGTATGTGTGTGTGGTGTGTGTGTGTGTGTGTGTGCGCGCGCGCGTGTGTGTGTGTGTGTGTGTGTGTGTGTGTGTGTGTTGTGTGTGTGTGTGTACATGTGTGAGTGTCTATCCGCGTGAGAGAAAAACACTTATGTAATACTGTATATGCAATTGTGTTTAATTGGTAAATTTCAATGATGTTGAAAGGGAGGGACGGTCAGGGTCAGGGGGGGATAGGGGAGAGGTCGGGGGGGGGGGGGGGGGGGGGGGGGGGGGGTGTCGGCAATACTTAATGGAAAAAAAACACAAACCGTAATGCAACCCAACACAACATTATCAAAACAGGGAATCAATCAGAGCAAGTTACCAATGGGACTCTTATACAGTCCCTGTACAATGTCAAATATTTGTAAATAATTCGAAAGTAACTTTTCGAAAGATGAGCGGGATGGCTCAATGCCTGAGAGCCAACTAGGCAAATGTTTTTTTTTCAACTGCTGGCATAGGAAAATAACATGAAACGGCGTGATATTTTCGCCACATACACACGTTACATTATGACTGAATTTCGTTTTAAGTGCATCAAGCCTGAATCTAAAAAACCATGCTCATGAATAGCCTATGATGATGGTTATTTTTACTGGCACCAAAAAATGTATTTATAAATTTTTTTACGCCGAGGTCATCAGAAAGATCACTTCCTTCTTGCTGCATTTTTATAAAATTCCAGCAAGTTTTTTTTTTTTTCCCAAAGATAACATCCTTCTTGTAGGGACAGGGGGATTTGTATTTTTAATAGAATTGTTATGATTCTTTGCACCCTTTTTTTGTTCGGTCCGCTCATTCATTTGCAGATAATCCACAATGAGAAGGAACCCAACAAAAAATTGACACTGGTACCAAGTACAGATAGGAAATGAATTAAGTGAACAATTTCAGTGACAAGTTCCCCTCTCATTTTGTATTAAATGAATTTAGCGCTTGCAAAACAGATTTAGAATCTACACAAAACAGTTTATGAAACAGAGAAACGGGTAGATTCAGCAGATAATTCAGACCCATTGCAATAGCAACGAGTTCAGCTGTAAATATTGAAAAATGTTTTCCGATGTGATAGGATCGATCCACCTTCAAGGCCGGGATAACAAAAGCTGCACCAACTAGACCGTTATCGAGGACAGAACCATCTGTATAGACTTTAAAATGGTTTGAATAATGATTATCCATATGAGAGCGGACAGATGCAGATACAGCTGGACCTTCCTCTTTCTTGAAGTCTAAACAATCCGTGTCAAAATTGGCAGCGATGAGTCCCCATTTAGGGATTATGCTGTAAGATAGTCGCGGAGCTACATTTTTAGGCTCAACTGCATTTTTAAACAGATCAGACGTTTATGAAGCTATCATTGTTAGAGAATGTATATGATGTGCTCTTTTAGGGAAATGAATCTCTGATTTTAACTCGATTTCCATAGCACCTGACTTTTGAGTAGAATTACTTCGTAAAATATATTTTGCTGATGCGAGTTTCATCTGTTCTTCTAGCGCTAATATACGAATCTCTGCATAGGTTTTTATAGATGACGCATGCACTGGAAACACCGAGTGCTAGCTTAGAAGCTTTGCTATCAATACTTTTAACTTTCTGATTAAATATTTAGATGCAGAGAAGAACACTGACATATGTTAGTTTTGAACGTACCATTGCTGTTGCTAAGTGAATAAGCGTTTGATTGTCCTTTCCCTATGGTTGTTGACTTATTACCTTAAGGATATTCAAAACTTTTTCTGGCCTTTGTCAATGCAGATTCCAAATGGTAAACTCCATGACGATTTAGAAGTAAAATAAACACCTAAAAATTTTACATTATGTTTATATTCAATAACAGATCCATCTATTTTAAAAGAAGGAAGAGGACTGACGTCATAACCTGCATTAAAAAGCATCATGTGCAATTTTTTTCTGGAGATAGAGTTAATCCGTTTTCAGCCATATAGTTACTTATATTGTCAAGTTCACACTGATATAGTCTTTTAATATAATTTACTGATCTAGCCAGGGTGTGTTTTTTTTCAGAGTGACTTTCATCCACATACAGATGTCATCAGCATACTGCACAAGTTCGACATTTTTAGACAACGATTTTGGAAGATCATGAATCAGAATCTTAAACAGAATAGGAGCAATTACAGATCCCTGTGGGATTCCCATTTGAAGAGACCTTTTATTAGAATAAGTAGTACCTATCTTTGTTTGAATTGATCAATCGCTAAGAAAAACTTTACAGTAATTGTATATGGAACCTGAGAGACCAACTGATCTCAGTTTGGTAAGTAACTTTGTATGCCAACTTGATCGTAAGCTTTCTTATGTCAAAAAAGGTGGCAAGTACATTTTTTTTTCTGGCGAACTGTTGTTTAAACTTGTGTTGAAAATTTAAACAGATAGGTCTATTATTGATTTACCTTTTCTGAAGCCAGCCTGATTTATCGGTATTATACCGTTTTTTTCACAATGATGTACTAATTTTTTTAAATTGTTCTTTCCATGAGTTTCCCTACATGCGAAGTTAGAGCACCTGGTCTGTAACTGTTTTTATCAGACCTTGGTTTCCCTTGTTTGGGAACAGGAACAATAATTGATTGTTTCCATAAGGATGGCATGACGCCTTCTGCCCAGCACTGTTGAATAAATTTATGTAGAAAGATTAGAAGATTTTTTTTTTGGTAGTGTCTTATCATTTCACTAGAAATTGCATCTGGTCCTACTGAAGTTTTATTTGTACTAAGGGACGCAATTACGTCATTTATTTCCGCAATCGTAATGGGAGCATTCAAATAATGATTGCTTCCATAACTGTTCTCAACTCTTCTGTCACTCTTTTC
>JADBJO010009561.1:29984-67484 GCA_016801955.1 Conus betulinus | reverse complement strand
TGTCTCACCCCACCGCTAACAGGACAGCTATTCTAAGTTGAGAAATTTAAGCCTTATGAGGTTCGTTCCTCCTCGACCAGATCCAGCTGGAACTCCTTTCAGCTGCCTGTGCCATCGCCGTCAGGTTCTGGTCCTCTTCTTACCCGAAATCCCGCGCTGTTTCATGAGGTCATAGGCTGATGAGCCTATAAATCCCCTGCTCCAATTTCTGTGGTGAGAACCTGGGCCTTTGTGCTGCTCGCCAGACTGGTATACTTTTCGGTCTTGTAGAGGTGCGCTTGCTCAAACAAGACTTCACATTTTGTTGATGATACACAGTTTTCCAATACTGGCGATAAAATGTCATTAACAATATAGACGTACTCAGGAGTTTTGATAAGGCCTCAGGATTAATATTGAACAGCAATAAAACGCAAGCAATATGGGAACATTCAATATGAACTCATGTAAAATAACATTTTGTCCTTACCTTACATGGCAAGGAATCCTGTTCAATTCAAATACACAGAATTTGGTTCACTCATGAGTTAGATGAATAGGAAACCATTCACTATGATGAAATATTTTTTAGAAGGTAAAAGGTAAATCTCGAACATGGTATGAAAGACGTATCACCGCATTAGGTAGAATGCTGGTTTGAAGTACCTTGTCTCATTTAAACGTAAACATATTTGGGTTTTATTGACGTATCCACCAGACGCTTTACATAGAAACTCCAACAAGCGTGTTTTCAGTTTATTTGGACTGACAATCAAGATAAAATCTGTAGGAAGACTTCCGCTGAAACTTTAAAAGAAGGTGGAAACAAATACACTAGATACTTGAAAAAAAAAAGTATAATCGATTTCAAATTATCATTGATCAAGCAACCGTTTGCATCAAATCATAAATGGAAGCGTACTGCAACGCCAGTTCATTCTTTTCTCGAAAATCTTGAAAGTTTTGAATCAGCATTTGGGACAAAATATCGCAATAAAAAAATCAGATGCATCAAAATATACAAGGATGTCTTGCCTTTGCTTATCACATAAAAACCCAAGTGAACTGCTTTTGGAGCCTATTTTTTTAATGATAATAATAAATGGTGCTGTGATGATAAAGGGGAATAGATTACTAGAGAATAAAAAAGTATTTCTTAAAACATTTTTTTCCAAAGAACTTGGGGAATTCTTCACATTGGGCGAATTTCTAGCTGACCCTGGTCGTCATACTGATTTTGTTACCTGCAATGATTTGATATCATCAGCTCAACAGTTTATTTGGAAATTTGAAATACAGCTATGTGATAACGACA
Source organism: Conus betulinus (assembly GCA_016801955.1). Classification (NCBI taxonomy): domain Eukaryota; kingdom Metazoa; phylum Mollusca; class Gastropoda; order Neogastropoda; family Conidae; genus Conus; species Conus betulinus. The sequence continues at coordinate 66,190 of JADBJO010009561.1, read as the reverse complement.
TTGATGATTGGAGTGCTTCAAGAACATTAAGCAAAATTACTAGTGTACATTGATATTTTTTAACAGGTTTTTAGAAACCCACAGAATCAGAGAGGTCAAGCTGAAAGGCTATAAATAAAAATCGTGCACATGATTTTAGCTGCAACTATTATCTTAAATGCCGAGGATGTGACTGACACGACGAGACGTGTACAGTGAAATGATGCCAAGTGAACAAAAGTTTTGTATCTCTTTAGAAAACATCGTGTGTAGGAAATATTAAAATATTTTTCAATATTTACTTTTCTCGTGATTTTGTGCTTTTAGGTATAAATGGACAAAAATTACTTGCCCTGATGAAAATACTTGCCAAACAGCATATCTGCATACGTAAAATGGCAAAAACTTCTTTTTGAAATATGTGTATTTAAAAAAAAAAAAAAAACTGTACTATGTGTGTAAAATAGAAACTACATAATGCTAAAAGTAACAGTAATGTGGTCAAACACAATGATTGGATTCTTATATGCCTATGTGCTTTGGCATTGATTAAGAGCTCCGTGTCTTGTTTATATTATCGCAATATCTACATAGTAAAAATGATGATGTTCTTTGGCTACACTATTATGTTTTGTTTGTTTGTCTTCAAATTCTTCATTTGTGTGTTTTGTTCATAAGGGAGAGCTTATTTCCCTTGCTTCTATATTGACAATACTACAATCATTTTCTTTTTACTGAAATGAATAAAAGCATTTTTGGAAGAAAAGATCTTCCAGGGTCAGAATGCACATCAACCTGGGAGAGGTAAGGGAGGACACTGGGGACAATGTGGTTCTTATTACTGAAGGATGGGTTTACCAACTTTTGAAATAAAAATCTAGATCTCCAGAGAACTACTTTGACTTGTGTGCAAAACTAGACTGGTGTGGAATAAACCTTAATGACCTGGAGGGACTTTGCAGTCAGAATAGTTTCATTTTTCTTATGACGAGAGAAAACAAATCAAGAGCAGGCTATGAAGGGTAACTCTGTGACCTGTCTGCAGACACTGAATTTGACTATGGACGCAAAATTTGACAGAGTACATCGACTTTACACCATATCTTAACCCAGTCACCATTTCCCTCCCACCCGTTTCCCCTACCATCATCCGGTGTGTGTTTTTCACAACAAAAGAGAAAAAATTCTGAACATGAAATGCTAACTTAAAGGTTTTATGTGTTCATAGGATCCTTTTTCAGACGCGCGAGAAACCTCAGTCAGTGACTGCCTGAAAGTATTTAGGTGGGCCTGCAAGACAGTTACGATGATCTGATGTCACCTGTCTGTTATCAATGATACAAACAATTTTCTCTGGGTCATGAAGATAGCCTGACGGAGATGAAATTGGGTGTTGGGCAGTCTCTATCTTGTCCCTTATGCGATTTTTGTGTCGGTGGGTATATACACGCATAAATACTAAAACCAGCATAATCCACCGTTACAGCCTACTGTTACTTTGTTGATGTATACATGAAATATCTAACAGCTTGGGAAGACACTTTATGCAGTGATCTACTTTGTGTTTTAAACTAGGGTGTAACATGGTTGTTTACCTGCACAAATGACAACCGAGCTTTTGATAATTCTTTACATAAAAGATACTTGTAATCAATTAAAATAATTGTCCTTTTTCCATTGTATTCTGAAAGGAATTAATTGTGACTTGTGTGAGATGGGCTCTATTGCATTGATTAGTTCTTTCGATTTCAAATGACTTTTAGAGTATTCCACAGAAGTCTTTTCTGGTGGATAATCAACATTTTCAGTTGTAAGAGTTAGTATCCTGGGGAAATGAACAGATGGTTTGATTTGTTCTTTTAAACCTGGATTGATTTAATATCTTGAAATGTACATAATGAGTCCATTTTTGGTGCGTTCATTTTTAGCAAATCTATAAGAAATATTATTTGATGTTCCTTCCTAAGGCGTAACCATAGTATGTGCACTTAGCAAATGAAAACGGTCATGTATTGTTGGGAGACTAACTGCCTGCGTACTGACTCATTATGATCTATATGTTATAATGTGTGAGGATTTGGACAGACTAGGACGCTAACTCTTTTTCATAAGAAAACTGCGATGATTTGGTTTTAGATCTCCAGCCTAGAGTAAAAGATGCTCTTGAGACAATTTAGCTCGAAAGACAATCAATTAGGCAGTTCTTGCAAATCATAAAAAAATATGTGCAGTGCTCTGGATTTATGCTGTGTGGATGATAAATGTCATAGTGATCACAGAGCTTGCAACATATATAAGTCAGTCTATGGACGCAGTTTGAATTATTACTTTCAAACGTCTTGTGACTATTTCCTTTTTGTGTGATGTTTGTGGTCTGAGAGTATATGAGCAAAGTGAATCAAAGCATATGCGTGTCAAAGTTAACTTTAGTTTTTAAACAGATCAGCAAAGCAATATAGCGAACATAAAAGACCATATTAAAAAAAAAATCGGTGTAGAGAGATTTTCCTGCTGTATATAACAGTAAGATACAGCGAGAGGAACTGTGGGGAAAACGGGGAGCTACGCCAAATGCATGACTGATCTTGAAATTAATAATATATCAATCAAATCCTTTTAAAGTATGTTTAAATTCTATGCGACATTAGTCACAAGAAATCAGAATTTGAAAACAAGACCTAGTCGTACTCAAAACGACGTCATCTGTTACATGAACATACGTGTCTATGAATTATTTGAAAAGATCAAATTAAAAGCAGTTTTATTACATTATTTTAGATAAACCAGTCCCATTCATTTGAAGTCAGAAACATTCCTTAGATACAGTACATAAGTTTGCTATGTTTGCTATGAAAAGGTACACAAACAAACGTCCCTATGTTGACACCTTGTTTAAATATTCTGAGGATTTTCCTAAAACAGATACATCCAATCTTGTAATGTTTTCACTAAAATAATAAGCAGGGAAAGCGCGATAAAAATAGATATATTTCATCGTCCAATCATCAAAGAGGGAGTTCCTCTTGGTCAAAAGTTCAAACAATGTAAAGCTTCTTGTCCAGATGTCAGCATGGATGGCATTTACAGGTACGGACGAAAAACATATTCGATTTTGAATTTTGTTATCCTTCTGTAATGCTCGTCTTAATAGAGGAATGTATCCAAAAAAGTGTCTAGAATCAGTCGTTCTTACTCTGCAAAGAAAAGTCACATCAATAATCTTAACAATTACCAGGGTATATTTTCTTCGTGAGGAAGCGAGTAAAATATGCAGTGCTGTCGTTAGTTGTAGATTACAGGAATAGGCAACAGAGTGAAATCATCTGGATGATATCAATCTGGATCTAAATGGACGTAATCTACAGATGTTTACATAGACAGCCTTTGAAAAAAGTTTTTTTTCCCCTGCAAAACGTAGGCATATTAAACTGACTGAAGCCTTTGATTCTGTACGCAGATGTATTGAATGACCTATTCTATTAAATGTGGTGTACGTAGGAAGCTATTCCAATGTATAATCAATCGCTTAAAGCGTTATGTAACTAACCTAGATGTGGGGGAACATATCAGATTTGATTTAGTTTACCAGTGGCGTGAAACAAGGTGATTTCTTCAGTACTATCCTGTTTTCTTTACTGAATCAAAACTAAACAAAGCATTTTATAGAAGCGCTTTCGGTTTTAGCAAACCTTCCTCAGCTGACCATGGAAGTCGGCGTTAAAAAACTAGTTGACGTAATGTGTGTTTTTTACGTCATTAATCCCCCCACCCCCCTCCCCCTCATTACTGTATGATAAATAGTGATGCCTGGGTGAAGTCTCAATGTGTGGGATTAGTGGTTTCACGTGAACAATCTGCCTTGGGAACTTTGCCCTTCGCTGAACCAACTAATCCCACACATTGAGACCAAAAGGATAGTTGGTCTTCAACTTGTGTCTCCACATCCTCTCCTTTATCAATCAGAGGATATTAGAAATATAGATTAAAAAAAAAGTTGGCATACTTGTCGTCAATGCATATATAAATCTAGGCTTTTATTAAAAAAAAAAAGTTTGACACGTAAAGATATTGCAAACACCGTATGCTTTATGTAGCATTTATCAAGATTGGGAAATCACTTGGTCTTTCTCTCTCATTTTTTCTGTTTTTTTTTTTTTTGTTTAATTGTAAAGAACAGTGTGGTTTTGAAGTGTGGAGATTTACAATAGGGTGTTACACAGCAAAACAGGTTCATTTGCATGACCTTAAGAAATTCCTTATGTGTGTCATTACAAACGCCAACTAAGATAACATATGATGAGCAAAATAAAAACCCAATCTGTTTAAACTATTTGACTTACGCAATCCTCCTTTGCTTAAATTTTCACGACTACTAAATCAAGACTGCAAACAAAAGCACTTATAATCTGTCGTATGATTAAGACGAAGGGGTCAAAATAAACTGGCGATAAATGTAAAACAAAAAACACATAAACTTTGGTATAGGTATGCATTGTTCAGTCAGGATGTAGGGGGCGTGATCGTATATTTTAATATATGATTTGGAAAAGATTCAAAGAATGCAGGTGGCAAGTTAGATACTAAAATTTAGGTTAACAAAGAATTTGGTCTCTATATGCGTTTAAGTATCCTGCACTGTATTTCAACATATGCATCCATGAAAACAGATTGAATTGTTTTAAAGGTTAGAGCACAGTAGACACACTGCGCTCTCAATAGCTAACATTAACAGCATATGGAGTAAACATATAAGATATAATTATTGTATACAATGAGTAAACAATTCAAAACAACGCCTTTACAGAGATCATGCAAACATGTACGAGTCTTGACACTGATGTCATTTTAGCACTCAATCAGACTCATATATGGAAGCCAATTTCTGCAAAAACCGGTGGGAATCATGCTGAGCAAATAGATATGTTTATCAGTTTTGAATATATATTTCAGTTTCCTTTTTTTTTGTTTAATGTCATGGATGTATCCCGCATTTATAGGTAAAGTATTTTTCACAGACAAAATATCTTATCCAAAATGTCATTGTTTCATATTTTTGTCGTATATAACAATGTCAAGTGTATTTTAGATAATTCTTATATGGTGTTTACTTTTTCTTCGTATGAATTTCTAGGTCTTTTCAAAAATGTAGAATGAATTTACCCCGAAAATGAACAGAAATGTAAAACGCACCTTGGCAAGCTTTTAGATTTGTTATTTACGGTCTGTCGATCCATTGCTATCGCTATAAACTTTTGTGATAAACGTGATCTCATATGTCTTTTGATGGAGGTGCATGGGAAGATAGAAATCATTTGGTATTTTGCTGTCCTGCCTCAGACAATTTTAGACACCTTGACAATCTTGGACACCTTATAATCGTCACGAAATATTAGAAACGTCTTTCTTTCTGTTTTTTTTTTCTTCCAGTTTTTCTAAATTGTGTAGCATAAATCATCTAGGAGTGATGATGACATCAAATATTTTTGCCGTTGATTATACTATACATTTAAAACTCGATAGAATATGATGTTCTCAATTCTATAGTTTAAATTTCCCCCATAAAAGCCTTTTCTGTTTAATGATCGTCAAAATTAGTTGCGCCATCATTTTGTGTTCCGAAATCACTTTAAAATGGGCAATAGCCTCACTGGATACATCGCATGCATCTGTATCAATCGCTCTTTGATATACCAAACATACATGCCTAAAATCATGTTCTCTAAGGAAAACATACACATCATGGACCAGAACTCCAACAGACATTTTAAACTGTTTAATGTTCACAGTTTGATGTATTCAGAATCTTTATTTTACAATCAGATTCCATTCATTCCCAAACAGGGGGTTAAAAGTAATGCCTAGCACCATATCGTTACAATTGTCTGTAACATTCTGAAGAATGTATTTCTTTAAGTACATCACTCAATAGCATGACTGTATTTCCCTCCTAGTATAGCATACGATGTAGATGACAATACAGTTGATCATTGAACTGGAAGGGCATTAGGGAGAGTACTGATCTTCAAGGTGGGATGGATTCTGGACCTGTTCCTTCAATAAACTCAACTGAAAAAAACACACACCTAAGGCTGCTCTTAAATGACGAACTTCATCTAGTTCTTAGTCTCAGCGATCTCGTCTCCATTCTCAACTGTGCAATCTTTTGGTCTGCGTACCAAGATCGGCGAGGTTTGCAAAAAAAACTGACGAACCTTGGTTTGTAGAGAACACACACACACACACACACACACACACACACACACACACACACACACACACCAAACACACACACACACACACACACACACACACACACACACACACACACACACACACACACACAGAGGAAACAAACATCGTTCAGCATGTTCTGGAAACTGTTTGGATTCGTGCAAAAGGAAGAAACAAAATGAAAGGAAGAAACATAATGAAAGGTCTCCAATAATGGAAGTGAGTTTGTGACAATTCCCTTCTGGATAAACTCAGTTTGTAAATGGTTGACCTAAATTTTCGTTCTCAATTTGTAGATGTACGTTGTTATTCGTGAAGCCAAAATATATAATTTCTTTGGAAATACATAAGTGAACTTTCGGACAAAAAGATCGAAAAATGGGATCTTATGTTATTTTCAAAACAGTTGCAAGCACAGTAGTAGCCTAATATCATATACGTCAGTCGAGCACCAGCGGGCAGTATAGCAGGCGCGTTCCCTACCTTGAAAGATTAAAAAATACGCTTTCAAACCTCAAGTCTTAATTCTTCGTAACTCTGCGAACTAGATCGTGTATCGTGAAGGGAGAAAGTATGGTTCCACGTTAATTCGTGATCTTGATTTGTGGACCAATGTTTACTCAATGAATAATGATCTTAAGGGAAGCCACATTACGTGAAGGCTAAAAAGAGTTACTGTCCTCGTAGGTTTGAATATTGTATGAAGTCATATTCGCTTATGGATAACTATCACTGTGTGAACAATAATTTCAGAGCGATTATCTTTGGTAAAAAAAAAAAAAAGGAAAAATTGCTTAATGGATACTAAGTCAACTACACACTGATCCACAGCTAAGCTGAGTGGGTTCATCATGAGGCCCCATTCCATGTTTGCACCAAGTCTGGTTAGCGCCGGGTGTGCAGCTTTGCATGATCTTGCTGACAAACACACACACAAACTAATATTAGAAAGGGCGCAGGTGAAAACATAACCTTGACGTCCTTGATGGAGTTAATGAGCTGTAAGATTACATTGTTTTGCCAGTTTTGAAGTGTTATGTGAATAGTTGTTGTGCAGGTTATATACAAACACCAGAATTGGATGAATCCACACCATACCCACGACGCATGAGAAGCTGTGTCACTCTGACCAGACCACCTGGTCACATTATCTTCTTGAGCATACTCAGTCGAAATTGGATGCAAATAGAAACCTACCTTGGTCCTTGTGGAGCCGGGCAAAATTTTCTCCAGGATCTTCAATCGTTCAGATCTCCTTTATTTCTGTTTCCTGATGACTTAGGAACTGGATCAAGTGAAGAATCCCATTTGTTTTTATTCTTTACCATTCGTTTTGATCGTCTGTCAATTCAAAAATTAAGACTTCGCTTCTCTTTCCACCCAGAAAACATGAAACCTTATCGGGTGCCCGGACTGGGCGCCTGGAACTGCTCAGTGTCAGTGTGGCCTGACCTGTTTGAGCACTTTCCCTGTGATCTGATCTCTCAGTGTGCAGAGCACGAGGATGAAGCCCCTTGTCCTACACCTCTGACAAATGTGGACCAGGGAAGGTAAAGTTAAAACAACGATCTGTAAGTGATAGGTTAGCTTTCAGGGGAGTTGTGTTCTGAATAATCACCAGTGTTCAGGAGGTCTCCGGAATCCATAAAAAAAGTCCGAACTGAGTAGATGTGCATATATAAATGAATAAAGGGACAGAGTTCGGACAAGTTTAATACATCTGCTGAGCTGAGAAGCCACAGTGCGTACATGTTACAGGGAAACGAATACAAGATCTTTGAAAGAGTTTTGATAAACTCCCTCTCCCTCCCTCCCCCTCCCCCCCCCCTCTCTCTCTCTCTCTCTCTCTCTCTCTCTCTCTCTCTCTCTCTCTCTCTCGGTTGAATCTACATGACTCTGTCCTTCCCCATTGTGTCCAACACATCGTTGCCATTCTTATTAATATGGCTTGTATCCATCTGGTTGAGTCAAACGGGCAGTTCCTTTCTTGTTTACATTATTTTCTCTCTCTCTCTCTCTCTCTCTCTCTCTCTCTCTCTCTCTCTCTCTCTCTTTCTCTCTCTCTCTCTCTCTCTCTCTCTCTCTCTCTCTCTCTCTCTCTCTCTCTCTCTCTCTCTCTCTCAGAGGTAGGGTGGTAGGTGGGAGCAGAATAGGCTAATATCTTGTCATTCATACATGCGCTTGACATCAACACCACTGCGTTTCTGTATACATATGAGCAGCATGCTACAAATTAGAATTTTAAGTGATGCTGGTATAGTGTACACTGCATTTACCTTTTTGGTATTCCACGACGTCGTAAATCAAAATAATTGCAAAACTTGATGCCCTGCGTTTCTGTTCAATGTGGGGACATCTGTATCATGAATACTGTATAAAAAAAAGCAGGCTTTCAGTTTCTTTCCCTTGAACCAAAGGTTGTTTTGATGAACACAACAGTCACCTTTCCCTTGAGATTTTCAAACTAATGACCCAGTTTTAAGCCAAGGATTCATTTTGTTTCATTGTCTTCATGGTTTTACATTTTGTGCAGTGGAACTTCAAAGTCAACAACAACAACAACAACAACAACAACAACAACAACAAAGAAAGAAACCAGAAGCAAAACTAAACAATTCAGCCTACAACACAGAGACCAAAACCAAAGACGGCATCACTGGCAACAGAATACAAACAGAATACAAACAGTCCAGAATACAAACAGACACCCAGAAGAGGGTGCAAAATAGCGCTTAAACAATACACAGTACTACACAGATAAGTAGAGTTTCGACAAACGTTACCTCTTCACACTTTACATGCAACAGACATCAATCATGCACAAAGCAGTACGCCCCAGATCAGTGTTAGCAGGGATAGGAACCGAACAAGCAACTTCGCTCGCAGAAATTGCAGTGTGTGTAAATCACAACCTTGCAGGCGCCAATGCTGAATCAGTTTTGTCCCCAACAACACTGCTCAAAGGGGATATTCTTGAATTAAGAAGAATTCAAGCGGAAACAATGAAACTGATCTTGGGAACTGCGGACACTACAATTGAAACTATTCAACACTTGCTTGACCTTCCTTTGATACAGGCAAGACACAAGCTAGAACAGGTGAACGCATCTTTTACAGCACTGGAAAATCCCCTAACCAACCATACATGGCACTTAAGGACATGATATGCACTCGCTGAGGATGTGGAAAACCATGCCTAAGACAGACAAAACAGCTTGTGTGCAGTTATCAGAACTCATAGAAATGAAGGCATATACCCTGCACAACAACTATTGCCTTTGCTCCGGAGTTTCGAAAGCACTGTTGAGAATGACCATAATGCAAAAATTAACCCAGAAAGTAAGATGCAGGTGGAAAAACCTTGGCATACGAGAAAATATTGTTCTCTACACTGATGGTTCGGTCACAGGTAAATCAGGTGGGGGAAACATAGTGAGGCAAAACTTCTGAATTATTCAGGAAGACAAAGTTGCATACAATTTAACAATTTCAAGCCCAACAATCGAGGTATAATCAGTCACACAAGCACTCTACTGGCTCTCAACCACGGACCAGCCTAGATCTCAACAAGCCATGATGGCGACTGACTCCATGAACCCGCTCCAAAAAAGTGGAACGTGGAATGGGAAGCCCTGATTGGCATGACGTAATGCGCGGTTTTGCATTGACAGACTCATTAGGGTACACTGCCCAGGACAGGCAGGTGTCAAAGAAATGAGACAGCAGACAAACTGATAGGCAAAGTGGGAATTACCTCAAGAAACAAGATCAAAGATCATAGACCATCGTTTGGAGCTCAGCATAAAGAAGGAATTCTTTGCACATCCAGACTTAAAGAAACAGCAAGAAACATCACCAACCAAACAAACTTTGGAATAATCTCAAGGCCGGCACTGCGAATAGAGCAGACTCATATTGGGTCTTTCCAATGGCAGAAACAAATGATTAAACACACGTCAACTAGGATAACACTTTGAATTTATCAAGATCCACTGTTTGTACTATTAATGTATCTGCACTGGTAAGTGTGCATCAATGAAGCGACACAAGTGTTTAAGGAGTCTGTAGATTTTGTGTGTGTGTGTGTGTGTGTGTGTGTGTGTGTGTGTGTGTGTGTGTGTGTGTGAGAGAGAGAGAGAGAGAGAGAGAGAGAGAGAGAGAGAGAGAGAGAGAGAGAGAGAGAGAGAGAGAGAGAGAGAGCGTACGTGCGTGCGCACGCCCGCGTTGGCGCGCGCCTATGTGTGTGGGTTTGTTTTTGGTTCTGTTTTTGTTTTGTGGTGCTGGTGGTTGTCATGAAATGTAGCCTCACATTGTGACATGTGACGTTCCATCGCGTACGCCCTTATTTGATATAAAAGCATTTCCTTAGGTAGGGAAAAGGAAATGTAAAAGAAAGGACACTTTATGTGGCCTGACCAGTGTGATCGGTGTCGCTGGTGGCTATAGACGTAGGGTGATTATTGGTTGAATCGATCAGGAAAATGGACGGACGTTGTCCATTAGTCAAGTAACCAAGAGTTAGATGAGTACACACTGAATATGTACCTGGGAAGAGTGCAGGAAGGAAACAATAAAGTATAGGAAGAAGATGGCTTGGGGACACTGACCAGACAGGTTGTTTGGAACTGCAGAACGAGATTCATCCGTAATCTACCATTACCAAGTGAGGCATAGACAGATGGGGAGAGAAAAGAAGAGAGAGAGTAAGAAAAGGAAAAAAAGGAACAGAATTTATCATTATTCAAATTTTGAAATAGATTACTTACACGGACTTCATTCGTGTTTCAGCCCTTCCCGGGTGCTGTGGCAGCACCAGTAACAGGATAGACGACCGTGGCAGTCGCACAAGTATTTGGGTTCCAGTGCTGTGGCAGCACCTAATTGACTCCAGAGTTGCAGAACCTAGTTGAAGAGGACAACGACTGCGGCAGTCGTGAGAGAAACGTGTGTCATGTTGACCCACTATGATTTTTGATTGTCCCCCTGGTCGGAACTCAGATATTGTTCCTGTATTTTAAGCCATCTTTAATTCTTCTTTGGGAAAGTGTATACATTGTTTCTCATTGAGAGGACGAGAAACCTGTAAAAGAAGTTCTTGTGAATTACTATGTATAATGAGATGAAATTTGGTCCCAACTAGTGGATCTGTGGAATGTTCGTACCTCCACTGGAGTGGAGGAACAGATGATTTGAAGATTTGAAAAGTTGATTATCGTTTAGTAAATTATTCCCCAGAGAGGAGGGGGAGAAAAAGAATTATCGTTTTGCGCCTTCTGGTTGGAGAGACTGCGTGTGCACAGAGTGAATGCTAAGCTGAGTACGTGCATGCATTTGTGCTCAGTGTGACAGTGGTGTTACTGATAAATAATAATCATGTCATCATCTGAACATCCATTTCCCACAAATAACCGGAGGGAAGCACACACACACACAAACACACTACACGAAACTTGAAATGAACATTTCCTTTAACTGAATGTAAAAAAGTTAACCAAAGTAAGTCAACCAAAATGTACATTGACTCGAATTTAGTCGAAAGTCACAATCGTGTTTTGGTGCACATAAATATTATTAACCGAGGGCCCTACCTCAAAGTTGGAAATACCTTGTCTCACTTGCACGAAGGAACGTGTCTAGTTTGTTCTTGTTTTTGTTTTCGTCTCCATATAATACTGGATTTTTGTCTCTGGATGATAAACAGTTGGCCCACATTTGTGATCTAGTAATGTGGGGTAGGGTGGCCACCATGGAGCATTACATTCGTAACAATTTATGGTGAAAGAGGACGAAAGAAAGAAAAGAGGGAGAAAAAAGAATGTGGGAGTGAGAATGGGGGTTATTGTAGAATGACAAGGTGATCTGGAACCCTCTGTTTTTAATCTGCCCCTTCATTTACACACACAAACGACTTCATGTACCCTCCTCCCATGCATTCACATGTGCCCCTCTTCCTTTTCATTTTTGAACATTTTCCATTCCATCTTTTGCTCTTTCAGATAGATGTTGAAGAGAGATGTTACATCTACACCGAAGATTTCATCTGCCTGCTGGATGCAGAAAAAGAGTGCCAAAGAAATGGAGGTTCTCTGGTCAGTCTGGAGACTGGCCAAGAGATGGAGGGCTTCAGGAATGTCCTGAAATACACACTCGGTCACGGGCGACTGTGGATCGGTTTGAAAGCAACTGAGTTTGTTATGCCAAAGACACTTTTGAACCCTATGTAATAATCCACTGTATTCATTTTGATGAAATGTCATTTCTTATGTTATTTCTTAGCTGGTGTTCAAATGCCAGTCGTTTGACAGCTTGAGTATGTTCAAATGGTTATGCAGATGGTGCAAGGTCATTGATGGTTGGGTGGAAAGGGAGGGGAAGAACGTGGAGGGAATACCCTTGCTGATAAGGTTCGTTCAAAACATCCTCTCTCTCTCTCTCTCTCTCTCTCTCTCTCTCTCTCTCTCTCTCTCTGTGTCTGTCTGTCTGTCTGTCTGTCTGTCTCTCATGTTCGTATACATATGCATGTGTCATACTTTCACACGATGGTCCTCATGCATACACTCACACACACAGAGACAATTATGCGCCCTGCACATAGTAACACATCTAACTCCTTTCTTAAATGTAACAAACAAGAATACAATTGCAAATGTCTCCCCAGTTGAAAACGATTCTGTTTTTTCTTCTTTTTTCTTTCTTTTTGCGTCTCATTTCTTTCGCCGCGAAGGGTTTTAATATCCCCCACCCCCCCCCCCCCCCAAATATGTTATTCAACAAGACGTCCTTTTTATACCCAAGAAAACAAATCTAGGTCACATTGACTTCTATTCATTCGCCCATTTCACAAACATATTCTTTAGGTCATACAGACGACCAGTTTTCCTTATATAAACAACAAAACCATTCTGCATTCACCGACCCCACTTCCATTCAAAGTTTCCAATGGAAAAAAAGCCTCTGTCTTTAAGTCACCAAAAATAACACATTCTTACCGTGTGGGCAATCATCACATCATTTTCGAAATCAAGATGTCTTTCGACAGCAGACTTTTCAAAGCCTCTGAAGGGCTGCGAGGGGCTGCAAGGGGCAGCGTCCTACTGACAGTTCCAACGTACAGGATGTATGTGAGGAACTGCTTGTTAATCTGGATCTATTTTTGTGCCTCCTCCCCATAGATTTGGGATAATCTGGTTTTTCTCCTTGGCCAACCTTGCCAACACACTGTTTTCGACCGGCGCCATTGTGTTCAGCCTGTGTGTCGCACGGACATGGACACTTGCTGACTCACTTTCTTGCCAACGCTTACTCACCCCAGCCTCTACCACCCAACCTCTCCCTACCCGTTACGGCGTGTAACGGCCCTCCACTGTCACACCCACCACTACCTTACCCTGTGGTGACCGACTTTGCGTGTCACTACCCTCACCCTTCCCCTCGTCAAATCACTCGCCTCACCTACACAGGGGACCAGCTGCTGGCTGGCAGGGAGCCACCTTCGCCCCTTGACCCTTCGCTCAACGTGACACTGCAGCGTCTCAGGATTGGCCGTGACCTTCCTCACTGTCGCACAGCACGGGGAGGGAGGAGGAAACGGAGGACGATACCTACAGTCGGTAATGTTGCCCATCTCTCTAATCACTCTCGCCACAACCACACTCGCTCAGTAAACTGTCGCAACTTGATTCAAGTGCCTATGGCTCCTCGCACACAAACAACAATGAACATTTCGCTGACAGTTTTCAATGCCCAGTCACTTGGTAATACCTATAAAAAGAAACGATCTGCTGTAAATGACTTTATACTCTCCAATGATATCGACACTCTTTGCGTAACGGAAAACGTGTGGTTCAAGAAAGCGGCGATGAACCAAAGCTACATGACCTGGTCCCAGCTGGCTATACCACCAAAGTCCTTCCCCCGCCCCACTACCACTGTGGGGGCGGAATCGCCTTCGTCATCTTGGATAAGCTGCTCCCCTATTACTCTTTTGACTCTTCTTTTGATTTTCAGCATCGGACCTTTGAACTTGTTCACCTGAAACTGTCCCTACCTAGCGCTCCTGTCACTAACATTTTTGGGATTTACAGACCGGTACCCAGCAGAGAGAACAAGCTTACCCCCAGGATGTTTGTCAACGAACTTCCAGACTTTCTTTGAATTTGTAAATGATCTTCCAGGAACATTGTTATTGATCGACAACTTCAATTTCCATTTCAGCCAGCCCACAGTTGGATACACGCCCGAGGTGTTAGAAAGTTTTAGATACTTTCGGACTCCAGCAGTTCCTGAATGAAATGACGAACAAACAGGGTAACGTAGTAGACTGGGTAGTCTACAGAGACAGTGATCATCTTCTTAAATGCTCAACTGTTGACAATAACCTAGCATCGGATCATTATGCTATGAAGTGTGAATTAGATATTGTTAGACCCGCTGTTCCAAAGACTTACAAGCAAGTTAGGAAAATTTCTGCTATTGATATAGAGGCTTTCAAATCTGATCTGACCACGGCCATACCGAGCGAGCCATCAGCCTGTCAGCTGACCTCTGCCCTCTGTGCCACGCTTGATAAGCATGCTCCAGTGAGCAGGCGCTTGATCACTGATCGCTCACTGTGTCAATGGCACAACACAGTGGGTCCCGAGTTGTCGGAGTCCAAGCAGGAGAGGAGGGAGGCTGAGAGGCGATGGCACGCCAAGGGACTGACTGTTCACAGGGAAATATATCAAACTGCGAGAAATCATATGACTGACATTGTTCATCAAGCAAAACTTTGTTCTGTTCTTCAAAGATATTGGCCTGTAATATGGCCAAGCAACTATTTAATGTCACAAATAGTCTCCTAGGCAAAGTCAGCTACTCCCCCCTTTGCACCATCTTCCAAACTCAAGAGCTCCCCCAGAAAATTCTTAGAGTTTTTCAATGGTAAAATTGACACTATCCGTGAAAAGCTAGATTCTACTGAACCTGTACATTCTCTGAATGACAAAGTTTACTGTGGACCTCCTTTGGCTTGTTTTAGCCCTGTTAGTCTAGGCTATGTAAAAAAAAAAAAAAATTTTTGATGCAGCCGTAAATCATGTGAACTTGATGCCATTCCCACTAACTTGCTCCTTGAGTGCACTGATGACGTCCTACCCCATCTTTCTCATGTTATCAATACCTCTTTGCTCTGGTCGCGTTCCTGAAATCTTCCGGTCCGCAGTGGTACGTCCATTGATCAAGAAACCTTCATTTGATAAAAAATGTTTTAAAGAATTATTGGCCTGTATCAAATTTGTCTTTTCTGTCAAACTTATTTGAGAAAATCCTTTTTTTTTCAACAAATTCTAGGACATCTCGAAAAGAATCACCTTTTGAATCCTCATCAATCTGCTTACAGACAAGGCCATAGTTGTGAGACAGCACTCCTCCGTATAGTCAATGACCTCTGCGGGCTTGACGATGGAAATGTTTCCTTATTAGCGATGTTAGACCTCTCTGCAGCATTTGGCACAATCGATCATAATAATTTGTTCTCGTGGCTTCAAACTTCCTTTGGATTCAAAGACACAGCTCTCGACTGGATTATCTCTTACTTGATTGGACGGACTCAGACAGTGTGAGTACAGGGCAGATACTCAGACAGTTCTCCTCTTAGGTACAGTGTGTCTCAGGGTTCTGTACTGGGGCCAGTCCTTTTTGTGCTGTATGCTAGTCCTGTGTCTGACGTCATTAGTGGTCACGTCATGTCGCATGAGAGCTTTGCTGACGATACTCAGCTTCATCAGTCGCTTACCACTGCTAAAATTTGACTCACTGATTTCCGACGCGGGGCTGCATTGCAGACCTGAAGGACTGGACAACAACCATCAAACTACAACGAAACGACGACAAGACGGAACTCATGTTCGTGACAAAACAGCTTAACCATCCTTCTTTGCCTTCAGCTGTTACTATCGATGACTGTAGTGTCTCTGTCTCCACCTCTGTCCGCAGTCTATGGGTCATTCCTGACCAATCCCTCTCCTTTGAGAAACGGGTTTCAAATATTTGCAAGGTTGCTTATTTAGAACGAAGAAGAATCAGCTCCGTACGTACGTCACCTTCTCTGTACAGATGCTACAAAAACTCTCATTTGTGCATTTGTCTTAATACATTACTGCAACTCACTTTTGGCCGGCCTTCCAAAATACCTGATAGATTACAGCGAATCCAAAATCATGCAGCCTGAGTCGTCTGTAGAGCAGGAAAATATGATCACATTTCGCCTCTACTTCACTCTGTTCACTGGCTATCTGTCTCAAACCTTATCTCGTACAAAATTTCAACCCTCACTTTCTCTGCTCTCTTTGAAAATAGACTTTCTTCTTATCTCTCAGATCTCCTTAAAATCTACACCCCCTCTCGACAACTATGCTCCTGTGTTGACAACCGCCTTCTACCATGACTCGCTTCAGGACTACTACTGGTGAAGATCTTTCTCTTTTCAAGCTCCAGCGACGTGGAACAGACTGCCAGACTCTCTCAGACATTCAGATTCTATCTCTTCTTTCAAGTGTAAACTTAAAAACCCATCTACTTTCTCATTATAAGTCAATGCTGGGGAGGGTTGGGGAGGGGGGGGGGGAGGGGGGGGGTTTGGGGTGCAACCTAACTCATAGCTGTCTGGGCCTTTTCAAATGTATTGCATGTGTATGTTCTCTGTNTAATCTACCATTACCAGGTGGGAGGTATAGACAGATGGGGAGAGAAAGAGAGAGAGAGATAGTTAAGAAAAGGGAAAAAAAAGGGAAAAATTTATCATTATCAAATTTTGAAATAGATTACTTACACGGACTTCATTCGTGTTTCAGCCCTTCCCGGTGCTGTGGCAGCACCAGTAACAGGGGACAGGGACTGTGGCAGTCGCACAACAGTATTTGGGCTCCAGTGCTGTGGCAGCACCTAATTGTAGGCTGAACTCCAGAGTTGGAGAACCTAGTTGAAGAGGACAACGACTGCGGCAGTCGTGAGAGAACTTGAAAGCGTTTGTCATGTTGACCCACTATGATTTTTGATTGTCCCCCTGGGTCGGAACTCAGATATTGTTCCTGTATTTTAAGCCATCTTTAATTCTTCTTTGGGAAAGTGTATACATTGTTTTCTCCAGTGACGAGGAAAACCTGTAAAGAAGTTCTTGTGAATTACTATTATAATGAGATGAAATTTGGTCCCAACTAGTGGATCTTGGAATGTTCGTACCTCCACTGGAGTGGAGGAACAGATGATTTGAAGATTTGAAAAGTTGATTATACGTTTAGTAAATTATTCCCCAGAGAGGAGGGGGAGAGAAAAAGAATTATCGTTTTTGCGCCTTCTGGTTGGAGAGACTGCGTGTGCACAGAGTGAATGCTAAGCTGAGTACGTGCATTTGCATTTGTGTGTCAGTGTGACAGTGGTGTTACTGATAAATAATAATTATGTCATCATCTGAACATCCATTTCCCCACAAATAACCAGAGGGAAGCACACACACACAAACACACTAAACGAAACTTGAAAATGAACACTTCCCTTTAACTGAATGTAAAAAAGTTAAACCAAAGTACGTCAACCAAAAATGGACATTGACCTCGAATTTAGTGGCGAAAGTCACAAGCGTGTTTTGGTGCACATAAATATTATTAACCCGAGGGGCCCTACCTCAAAGTTTGGAACACCTTGTCTCACTCACTTGCACAAAGGACAACGTGTGCCAGTTGTTCTTTCTTGTTTTTTGTTTTCGTCTCCATATATACTGGATTTTTGTCTCTGGATGATAAACATTTGGCCCACATTTGTGATCTTGTAATGTGGGGTAGGGTGGCACCCTGGAGCATTTACATTCGTAACAATTTATGGTGAAAGAGGCCACGAAGAAAGAAAAGAGGGAGAAAAGAATGTGGAGTGAGAATGGGGGTTATTGTAGAATGACAAGGTGATCCGGAACCCTCTGTTTTTTAATCTGCCCCTTCATTTACACACACAAACGACTTCATGTACCCCTCCTCCCATGCATTCACCGTGCCCCTCTTCCTTTTTCATTTTTGACACATTCCATTCCATGCTCATCTTTTGCTCTTTCAGATAGATGTTGAAGAGAGATGTTACATCTACACCGAAGATTTTCATGCTGCCTGCTGGATGCGGACAAAAAAAGAGTGCCAAAGAAATGGAGGTTCTCTGGTCAGTCTGGAGACTGGCCAAGAGATGGAGGGCTTCAGGATGTCCTGAAATACACACGATCGGTCACGGGCGACTGTGGATTCGGTTTGAAAGCAACTGAGTTTGTTATCCCAAGACACTTTTGAAACCCTATGTAATAATCCACTGGTATTCATTTTGAATGAAATGTCATTTTTCTTTATGTTATTTCTTAGCTGGTGTTCAAATGCCTGTCGTTTTGACAGCTTGAGCATGTTCAAAATGCAGTTATGGCGATGGTGCAAGTTCATTTGATGGGTTGGTTGAAAGGTGGAGGGAAGAACGTGGACCGGGAATACCCCTTGCTGTAAGGTTCTTTCAAAAACATCCTCTCTCTCTCTCTCTCTCCTCTTCTCCTCCTCTCTCTCTCTCTGTCTGTCTGTCTGTCTGTCTGTCTGTCTTCTCTCTCTGTTCGTATACATATGCAGGTGTCCATACTGTCACACGACGATGGTCCCATCTACTAGTTCTGTAAGGCTGTGGAACTCACTGCTGGGTGCTATCAAGATTGCCACAAATGCAGTCTCATTTAAAATCAAATTGATTCGACAGTCTTGAGATTTGCATTTTGACTGATTTTTCTATTTTAACTTCCCCAGATACTTTATGGTTACCTAGGCCTTAACTTGGCCATTGTTTTATTATTTTTTTTTTAATATCATGTGCGACCCCTTGTTGCCAAATTCTTTCTCCAGGGGCCAACAGGCTGAGTCGCACTTTGTCTTTTTTTTCAACATGCGCACTGGTGCCTACTCATTTTTGAGTGAACCATTTTTTTTTAGGAAGAAGAAGAAGAAGAAGAGCACGTCCCGCAGTGGAAAAGAACTAAGATTACCTCTTTGTGTTTCCAACACCTAAAATATTGACGAAGAAGTCGTAGCAGTTTAAGGTTATGTGTATGCATTGTCAGAGGCAGACATCACAGAAGGTTATGACCGTGACGAGCCCTGGAGACGGAGCATGAGTACAAGGAAGAGGAGAAGCGCAGTAGTCGATTTGTTTGGCGTTAGTTGTTAGGAAGCTGCAGTGTGAGTGTGATGCTTGATGATTTCACTATCTGTTGGATGCATTCAATTTTTGCTGATGATGAAGATGCCTTTTGTGAAAAGGCAGTCGTCTGCATTTAAAAAAAAATTATTACATATCATTTTACTAAATTTCATTGAGCAAGATTGTGCAAAATCTGTAATGCAAATTAGTCTTCAACTAAAATGGAAATTTTCCCCAATTTGGAAGAGCCATATGACCCCCTATAAGAAGTCTGAATCATCACAGAAGTTCCTGGCATACAGGAAGATTGCCACGCCCCTCACCTGCTAAAAGCTTTGGTGTTGGAGATGATTGATGACCAGTACAACCTCAGTGAGTGGACGCATGTGTTCACAGATGGGTCATGAAAGGGAGCAATGAAAAATGAAGGAACAGGCATCTTCATAAAGCACCCTGGTAAGAGACTGACCCCCAGAGCCTCTCCTACTGAAAAGAAAAATATGCCTGCAACTACGAAACAGAGTCCAGCAGCTGTGCTTCATGCTGCACAAACTTCAGGAAGTCAAACAACCCACCACCCAAGGCTGCTTTTCTTCACAGACTGGAGATCTCTGCTGCACGGACTTCAGAACAACAGAAGCGAACAGCAGCTGAAAAACATAAACAAGCTCTCCACATCTTTCAAGATGATCCCCATTGTACTCCAGCGGGATTCCATCCCACTGTGGGATCACTGGGAATGAGATGGCTGCCACTCTGTGTAAGGCAGGTAGCAATATGGAGCAGTTTGGGCCGCCCAATGACATACAAAAGTGACCACAACTATCATCCACAACCAATACCAAAACCAATGATTCAATCCACCAGCTCCAGAGATACCAGCAAGCAACCCTTTTCAGATTGAGAACTAGCCACTGCCGACTGCTGAGTACCTCAGCTGAATTAAGGACCGAAAAAAAGAGGGCGTTATGTTGCAACTATAACATCCTTTACTTGCAGTATATGAGGATCATCACAGTTTTCTTGAAAGCAGAACTGTTCATTTTGGCTGCCCAGAGACCTTTCGTCCTATGATTCTGACTCTCCAGTTGTATATGGATGAATGCTTTGGTCCTCCCTTGACATCATCAAATGGAAATATGTCGTCTGTAATTCTGTGGCATTTTCACTACCAATGGTTCAAAACCAAAATCCAACCGCCCCCATAGTAGCCAGTGAAGGGTAGAAAAGTGAAATGAGAAGAAAGCCCTGTAAGGAATAGGCTGTTTAGAATTAACATTTAAAAATTATGTAAAGAGTAATAGGTATATGGACAAAATTCGAACCATCTTTGAGGATCCAGTTAAGGTTGAAAAGGAGGTCAAAAGGTGTCAAAAGTTAGAGTGAACAGCTCTATCGTTTTATAAACCCAAGCGTTTACATAGATCTTGTAAGAGACAAAATCGCCCACTTATTGCCCAAACAGTAACATGTTAAACAAATCACTTGTGGCGGAAAAGTAGGGCAAGGTAACAATTTTCCCATCATTACAGCAATGATTAACAAAGGTTATAAAAGAAAGACAGAAGAGAGGATGGTTGTGTAAAGGGGTTGTGAAAAAAAAGAAAAAAAAGAAAACTGGAACAAAAAGAGGGCGTTGTGATATAAACAAAAATCCTCCAGCACCAGCATATGGAGGCCATCGTACTCTGTCTTGAAAAACGAACTATTCAGGGGACTTTCGTTTCCCCATTCCGATTCATCAATGGGACACAGCTGATTGTGTCAGTCCTGCCTTGATTCATCAGTGGGACACAGTTGATCGTGTCAGTCCTCCCGTGATTCATCAGTGGGACACAGCTGATCGTGTCAGTCCTCCCTTGATTCATCAGTGGTGCACAGCTGATCGTGTCAGCCCTCCCATGATTCATCAGTGGGATACAGCTGATCGTGTCAGCCCTCCCTTGATTCATCAGTGGGATACAGCTGATCGTGTGTCAGCCCTCCCTTGATTCATCAGTGGGATACAGCTGATTGTGTCAGTCCTCCATTGATTCATCAGTGGGACACAGCTGATTGTGCCAGTCTCCATTGATTAATCAGTGGGACACAGCTGATTGTGCCAGTCCTCCATTGATTCATCAGAGGGACACATCTGATTGTGTCAGTCCTCCCTTGGCGTCATCAAACAGAATTATACCATTAAGGTTTCTGTGGTAATCTCACCACTAAGCAGAAATACAAAAATGAGACTTTTGGTCTAATCCGTTTTATGTTTATTACCTCTTCCTATTTATTAGTCTTTTTGCAGTTGATGCATGCGATTGGAATCTGTGTTTTCAGTTATGCTAATTTTATACAAGTATTTAGACCCTGTTTCTGTCCTCGATAACCATGTTAAGCGTCATTCTGCCGACGCAGTTTATGTACTTGTAGACTCTCTCTCTCTCTCTCTTACTCTCTCTCTCTCTCTCTCTCTCTCTCTCTCTCTCTCTCTGTGTGTGTGTGTGTGTGTGTGTGTGTGTGTGTGTGTGTGTGTGTGTGTTTAATTCAGGCAGTCTGGAGACTTGGCATTGAAATTGTATTTTCTGTTGAATTTCGAAATGTCTAACAAAAAGAACTATTTTCTACAAAAAAATATAATCAGCGGATTTGCGGTTGTTGTTCGTTTATTTGTTTTTGTTCTGTATCTGTTTGTGAAAAGATAAAAAAGGAGATTAAATGAATGAGAGAGAGAGAGAGAGAGAGAGAGAGAGAGAGAGAGAGAGAGAGAGAGTTACTTGATAAGATGCATTTCTTCTGATGCATTTCTTCTGCATTTGTTTTGCTGTCGTCATGGTTATTTGTTTGGTTTTGTGTGATTATCACAGATTTTGGTTCTGCGATTTTTGCAGGTATGCAAACACTTTAATCTGGGAGAGTGGTGTGGTTGCTTTCTTTATGCCAAGATTGCATGTTTACGTTGCCTCTTCGTTGACTCTGCAAATTGTAAATACAGAACGCACTGAATGTGTTCATTTAGACAAACCTCTCCAATTATTTTTCATAAATCTTTGTGACACTACGGCAGATGGCTACGTGTGAACTCCCTTCCCTTTCAGATCACCATTACTTTAGAACGAATATTGTGACCTTCCCCTTTCAGATCACCATTACTTTAGTACACCTGTCAAGCTTCCTGTCCTGAGCAAGAACACGACCAAGTCATTTGTTCACCTTGAAATATGTCCCATGCAGCACCTGACTCACGAACTGTTGGCCTGTGATGTGAAGAGTCGGTGCAGGGGACTGGAGAACACTGACACATGGTACAGAGCGACGTGCGTCATGTCCCACAGACAATCACTGCCGTACTTTTACTGTGATGTATCTGGGGAGTTTGTGCCTTACACTCTGGTGTGCGATTTTAGACAGGATTGTGTAGACGGGCGTGATGAAGATTTTTGTGAGCATGTAGCGTGCGGGGAAGACATGAAGGACTGTAAAAACAGACAGGTGTATGCTCCAAAGTTTTGATAGCCTCTTTTGTCTTCTTACAGTCTGTTCTCACCACAGATTCCGACACATTTGTCTGCAAGAAATACATCCCACAGCATGTTAAGCTTTTTTTTTTTTTTATTATTCTCCCGATTCTGTTATGGCCCATTCTTCCATACCATGTCCGTAGTATTGCCTCCTTGCTATTGGTTCTGGTCCATACACAACTAAATCTGATTTAGTCTTCAACATTCCCAGCAACAGCAGTCCGTCCTTAAAACGTTGTTCATTGACCACGACCAGACACTGTGACCACAAGATTGATTAAAAAAACCCTTACAGTACGTAAACAAGTATTTTGATTACCTGGACTTCTTCAAGGAAGACAAACAAGTATACAGTCAAAAAGTCGTAGGTAGCAGCACGACGGTTATAATACCTGATCAATAAAATGAAGCTGCTACACATTTACGCCTTTTAACGCTCTCTTGCGAGCTCTCTCTCTCTCTCTCCTCTCTCTCTCTCTCCTCTCTCTCTCTCTCTCTCTCTCTCTCCCTCTCTCTCTCTCTCTCTCTCTCCTCTCCTCTCTCTCTCTCTCTCTCTCTCTCTCTGGATTTACACAAATAAAAAGAAAACACAGTGCTATGGAAAAAATTACAAGCGTATCTGAAAAAAGGAAAAAATAGCAAAAAACAGTCAAGTTCACTATAGACTACCAAGCTTTCCAACTTTAACAAAAGAAGCAGTGAAGAGCCTAGGGAGGTGGTACGATGACTCCTTGAAAGACACAAAGAGGTGGGAGGGAACCAAGCAACTGGCAGAAAAAAGCCTGCAGACAATAGACCAGTGTGGGCTTGCTAGCAAGTAAAAGGTCTGGTGTTTGCAGTTCATGCTAGTCCCGTTTAACGATATCAGCACCAACACCGTGAATCAATGGATGCTAAAATCAACAAGCATACAAAGAAATGGCTAGGTATCCTACTAGGCCTCAGTGACGTCGCACTCTATCGCCACCAACAAAACTGAAGCTTCCTTTAAAATCCGTCCCCGAGGAATACAAGTGCGTAAAGCCAGGTCACCCACCACGCTCGAAGCACTCCGAAGACAGAGCTGTGAGATCAGTCTGGCCAAAGCTAAAGACTGGCAGAAAGTGGAAAGTCTGGGAGGTAGCATACGTGGGAAAAGAAAACCTCAAGACCAGGGAAATAACAGGCACACACAGACCAACAGACAGGGGCTGGGATCAACAGAAATGAAATGGTGGTCAAATCTAAAGAGAAAGCAAACAGAGACATGGTAATAGAGGTGCTGAAGAAAGAAGAGGACGCAAAGAGAATCCAGAAAGCAGTCTAGCAATGTCAACACGGACAGTGGATCATGAGGCAAAACGCACTGCAAAGAAGTCTCACCTAGACTGATATATGACACATGGAACCTCTTAGCTTCAGCTTCTTCTTCAGATCTGTATATGGCCTCCTACCCTCAAATTCCAAACTGGTCAAATGGGGGAAATCAGATGACCCTACGTGGCCACTCTATCACGGCAGATAAACAGCGGAACGTGTCCCGAGTTCATGCACGACAGCGCTAACCCAGGGAGGCACGACCAAGTGCTCAAGGAGATCGCACATGCGGTTTATACTGCTGGAGGAACCTCTATGCCACCAGACGCAACAGCAATAAAGTTCTACACAGCAGGGGGCCACAAATCACGGTCTGGAACACCTGTGCTATCACGAGTATGGATGCAGGGTTTACTGGATGGAGTAGACGACTGGGAATTTACATTAGACCTTCTAGAACGGGAGGGCCATCCGGCGATCATCAGGAGGAGTGGCATGAGACCGGATATTGTTCTCCACTCAGGTTCGTAAAAGAAATGATTCCGATCGAATGACTAAGAGCTTTTACTTTGTGGTTGATATAAAATCTTTTGAAACGATCTTAAAGATCTTCTCTTAATTTATGATAAGTCAGGTCTTCGTATGACTTTTGAATAAAACAAGAGCAGTTTGAAACAGGAAGAATGAAATACAGTGCAGTCCATTACATGGAACATTTAGAAATTAATTGGAATCTTTCAACATTTCCAATACTAGGCATCGGGTTTACTAACGATTTGAGAGACCGTGTGGAAATAATTATGCAGAGAAGCTTGCTGACACCAAATACTTGTTTAAAAAGTTGGTAAAACGCCAGATACCGCCCCCCCCCCCCCTTCTAAGTAGAATCGCTATATATAAATTTGTAATCCATTCCAAACTAATCCACCTCTGGCTGCTTTTGTCAAATCCATCAGATGTGTTTTCAAATCACGCCAAAAAATCTGTTACACATGTGTGTAGAATGAGAAAACAGGTAAAATCAGTCAAAACACGGCGCTTAACAGTAAAAAAAAGGAGACACTGGTCTTCCCGCATTAAGAACCTTCGCTACATTTTTGTCTCGGATCCGTAGAAATGGAAGATCGAAGCATACATGGAAAAATACACTACTCAGAAACTTTTCGCAATAGTCTTTGTTTAATATACATGGTCCAACGATTGTTTTATAATATGCAAAATGCAACCGATTCTGGGCAGACCTGTTTGAAGCTTATTAACATTGTATTACAAATGTGTGCGAAACAATTCTGCTGAACTTTTAGCTAAACCAGTATGCTGCAATAAATATGTTCAAGTCGGGAAAATAATACATTTTGTCCAAAACATTTGTAAACAAAAATGTTTGCTGTCTAGCTCATTTTAATGACAATGGACGGTTTCTTTCACGCCGAAGTTTGAAAGAAAAATATGATGTCAACATTGAATTTCTCACTTTCGCCGGGTACACTTCCTCAGTACTCGATTACATAAAGACATCTGGAATGAATGTCCAAAACAATAAATATGTCAGATCTCCTCTGTTACAAGAAATTGTTCGCCACTTACAAAGGTTAAAAGATGTACTATGATGTAAGGGTAGATAACAACCTGAGAGCTCTGTATTGTGATAATGGGATTTGAAGCCGTCTCAAACCCATGATTGGGATTGATGTTTGCCTGCTCATAAAATGCTGGATATAAAGCTCAACTGGTTTCAACTAACAACATTACACAGATGCATAAGAACAGATATAGTTATGAAAGAGATTGGAGTCGTTAACAATGGCAGGTGCCAGCTTTGAGGGCTGCGTAAGGATAGTATTGACCATATATTTGGCAAATGTTCTTATGCTCAGCGTTTCTGGGACACGTTTACTAAGTTTATAACAGACAAATGAATCAATTCCCCAAATGCAACTCTAACAGAATCACTTGTTCTTTTAGGATATGATGCTACATCGTTATTGACTGTACTTTATACTTACTTATTCACGTAGCAAAACAATATTTGCATACATGTAAACTGAAAGGCAACTTTCCACACGCAACAGATTTCCTGAAAATATTAGAATCTCTATACCAAACTAAAAAACATAATGCGTATATAACCTTACACATATCTAATGCTTGATATATAGATCATTTGTCTCCTCTGTTAAGTGACCTTATCCACTTCTTTGCATCCATAGCGCAATTGTTGTTGTTTTTTTTTTTTTTTTTTTTTTTTTTTTTTTTGCTGTCCCAACCTCTGCGCCACCTGTCCACAGCCACAGCCCGGTCGGCCCCGCCACAGCCCCGGCACCGGCAATCCACAGGGAGCAGTCAATGTCAAGTCGTCAAGAGGCAACCACCGGAGGAGACACTGCACTGCCGCCGAGTCACTTCAGTGGTGTTCAGTGGCGCCTGTTCTGATCTAACATACGCAGGACACCCACCTACTAAGCCCCCTACTGACGACAATAATTGCTTAGTCGCGGAGCCGGCGTGAGTGAGCTCTCCCTCCGGAGGGCGCCACCCACGTCCGTCCAACGACAGTCCCCCATGGACTCGCCGATACCGGTGACCCCGACGGAACCAAACCAAGGCCACAGACGTGGAGAGGACATCGAAATTGAGGTCACCATGAGAGCAGGGCATGAAGGGCCACAGAATTTGAGACTTTTTTTTATGCTGATCGATGAAATGAGGATGAATGACAGGGCTCTACTCTACGCTTCCTTTCATAATATATCCCGGCGTCAACCAGGCCCGAGAGATACAGACACCTGCAGTGTTGGTCAGGAAATTTGAGCAAACACTCTCAAAAATTTGTAATTCGCAATTGTTGTTACTCTAGAACATAACGCATTCATAATCTTACGTATCTATATCCCGGCTTCAGCCATGCCCGACAGATACAGACTGCTGCAGTGCTGGTCAGGAAATTTGAGCAGCACTCTAAGAGATGCATCTTTAAAGTGGAAGAAACTCGACTGTGTGGTCCCAGTCTTCCAAACTGATACTGTAGCAAACTCAACTCCGGGTAGGAGCCAGTCGGAGCAGTAAAGTCCCACATGACTCTGATGGGAACCGAACCCACGAGCTCATAGCCGGCGGTCCGTGACACAGACCACTTCGTGATGGGAGCTGGAAGAAAAGTGTATTTTCAGCAAATACTGAAAAGACTGCCATTTAGGTCTAGATCCCATTTTGGCCTCTGCATCGTAACAACACTTATTCGGAAAACACATTAGTGCCATGGAGAGCAGGTTCCAAGGGCGATCAGCTTTACTGTTGTCGTGAGGCTTTCCAGACTCTTTATCTGAAAAGTCTACATTTTATTTTAATGTGACACCTCATGTAAAAGATCTCTGTCGTTGACACATCAACTTGAGCTGGACACAAGATAGTTACAGCTCCTGGTTTCCGTTTTTACCAGAGTGCATCAAAAATGCAGCATCTGTCCTCTACTGTTCATTGAAGGAATAAAGAAACAGAGTGATAACCTTGTCTTCCCAAGGAACAATTCTGTCATAATGATCAGCTGACTGAACGTAAAAACGTAATTGTCCTGAATGTATTTGTATTATCCAGTAACAGACTGTTTCGGAATTGGAAGCTTTGAATCCATTAAAGGAACCAGATTTTTACCGATCTTTTATCAATTATCATGTAATGAAATTCTTTTTGAGTTACGCATGGAATATGTATGTGTTATCTCCTATCACATTCTCTTTGTTACAGATAAATTTTAAGAATTATTTCTTGCAATACTTTGTTAGTGCGTACGTATGAAGAAAAAAAATGTAATAGATTTTAAAAATGCATAACACGCTATGTTGAGGTTGATTGTGATTCCTCAGGGTATGCGCTAATATTGTAATTAAATTAATTTCAAGTTTTCTGCAATTCTTTGTTCAGTGTGTAGATATGAGAAAAAAGTGTGATTGGTTTTACGACTGCATTTCACGATACGACGAGTACCAATGTGACCCCACAGGCTATGCATTTAATGAAATTAACCCCCCAGCTGTGATCAACTTTGACAGACCTGGAGGTTTCACTGTTAACGCAATCCAAAACAAAAGCATGAAATGCCCAGATACTCATTTTCAGTGTCATGACGATGGCTATTGTCTCCCTGTCTATGTCAGATGCAATGACATGATGGACTGTCCGGGTCATGAGGATGAAGCTGACTGTGAGAATTACGAGACGTGCCCAGATTTTTTCCGATGTCGTGACACTCGCAAAACAATTTGTGTGCACGTGAATCACCTGTGTGATGGTCTGCCCCAATGCCCACTGCATGATGATGAACTGATGTGTCACAACACTTGTCCTGCATCATGTGTCTGCTATGGTTTTGCCTTCTCCTGCAACAGCACTTTTCTCACCAGATCTTTCCCACAGCTTCGCTACCTTGAAGCCTCGGGTAGTGGAATGCATTTAAATGACGCCATTTATAACATTTTGTTGATTCACTTGGGGATTGAGGCATGTGGATTAATGAACTTAACAGAAGTCGTATTACCAAATATTCACAGTATGGATCTTAGCAACAATCTCATTCTTTCTATCAACTTCAGCCACTTTGCTGGAATGCCTCAACTTCGAAGATTGGATCTGGCAGGTAATCCTATGACTGGTGTTATTTATGTCCATAACTGGTATACACAATCATCTCTGGTGGTCTTCAACATGTCCCATGTTCAAGCACATTCTCTGAACATGAGCACATTGTCAGCTTTTATGCCAAACTTACACGTTCTTGATTTGTCTTGGAATAAATAAAAGTACTGTGGGGAAAAGACTTGTTTCACAATATAAGGAATTTCATTTTGCAGGGTTGTCCGATAGCTGATTTTACTCCAACCTTCATGAAGCAGATGACGAACCTAATGTATATTTCTGCAGATAACTTTAAATTGTGTTGTTCTGTTTGTGTTACCAGACAATTTCCGAGGCGAGTGTATGGCTCCTTCTGATGAAATCTCATCATGTGATAACTTGTTAAAATCTACGGCCTATCGCTGTGTACTTGTAGTTTTTGCGGTGCTCGCAATTCTGGGAAACGTTGGTGGCTTTATCTATCGACTCTTTTATTGGTCGGAGAGCTCCAAGACTGGTTTTGCAATATTGTTCTTCAACTGTGTACATCTGACTTGTTGATGGGATGCTATTTAGTCTTTATCGGGACAGCAGATCAGATTTATGCAGGTACTTACATATGGAATGAACAAACTGGAAAAAGAGTGCAGCTTGTAACATTGCAGGCTTCTTATCCTTGCTTTCATCTGAAGTATCAGCATTGTTAATCTGCTTAATCACAATGGATCGATTCCTTGTGCTCCGTTTTCCTTTCAGTCATATCAGGTTTGGAGTCAGATCCGCTCACATGGCCTGTGCCATCATATGGGGACTGGGGTTTACGCTGGCAACGGTGCCTCTGCTCCCTGTAACATCACACTGGGAGTTTTACCACCAGACAGGTATTTGCATTCCACTACCTGTCACCAGAGCGAGAATTTCCTGGTCATATTTACTCATTCAGTATTATGATTGTCTGCAACCTAGTCCTCTTCCTCATGATCGGGATAGGTCAGTTTCTTATCTACTGGTCGGTGAGGGGTAATTCTATGTCTAAACAGCTGACAAAGAGCACAGAAGGAAACACAGAAACTGCACAATCCAAGGAGACAGCCGCTGCTAGGCATCTTCTGTTTGTTGCCGTGTCCGATTTCCTATGCTGGTTCCCTATTGGTCTGTCTGGAGTCCTGGCTGCTAGTGGTGTCGCCATTCCAGGGGAGAATCAAACGTCGGGATGGCCATTTTTTGTGTTTGCCATTCAATTCTGCACTCAACCCGTTCCTCTACACTTTGAACATAGTCCTGGAGAAACGACGCAAAGGAAAGAGCTCCGTTTTCAAAAGCTGTTACGTGCTCAGCTAAAGAGTTGACATGTGATGTTTACTTAAACAAAACTACATCAAAATTTGGTTAATATTGATATTGAAACAGTGTATCCGAAGAACACGCTCAATGAAATGAAAAAAACCCCGATGTATTATGTATTTATTCTTCTTCTTCTTCTTCTTCTTCTTCTTCTTCTTTTTCTTCATCATCATTCATCATCATCATCATCATCATCATCATCATCATCATCTTCATCATCGTCTCTTCTTCTTCTTCTTCTTCTTCTTCTTCTTCCTCTTTCTTCTTTTCTTCTGTGTCTCTGTCTGTCTGTCTGTCAGTCTGTCTGCCTGTCTGGTTTATAATATTCCTC
Organism: Conus betulinus; assembly: GCA_016801955.1. Lineage (NCBI taxonomy): Eukaryota > Metazoa > Mollusca > Gastropoda > Neogastropoda > Conidae > Conus > Conus betulinus. Next base: position 35,704 of record JADBJO010009561.1, on the reverse strand, counting down.
GTTACTGTGATGGGTTTTCATAACGAGAATGTCTACAACACATATCCGAACCGCACTACCTGCTGTACTAACACGATTTGGTAGCGGTAAAATATATCAGTTCCACATTTGCACTCACTTCTGACTACACTACACACACACACACACACACACACACACACACACACACACACACACACACACACACACACACGTACACACGCGCGCTCGCACGCACGCGCACACACACACACACACACACACACACACACACACACACACACACACACACACACACACACACAACACACACACACGCACACACACACACACACACACACACACACACACACACACACACAAACACACACGCACACACACACCACACGCGCGCGCGCGCGCGCGCGCGCGCTCACGCACACACAAACTTGCTCGCGCGAGGGAAAATGAAACGAATTTACAAAAGAAACCGTATTCCTGCACACAATAATACAAAGTGCAGGACAAAACAATGCAATTCGACCTCTTGGGTCTTCTCCTATTCCTTATCACTGAGCACTATTATCAACCTATCTTAATTTCTACCATCACTAATATATCATTCCATTAAACAATAATCACACAAAAATACAAACCCTCGTGTTTCTTCACCCTCAATCCCCCTTTCTAAAAAAAAAAGAGAAAAACCAGTAACCCTCTTCTTATTAGCTTCGTTTTCATTATCACCAGTGCTATCACTATCATTGCTATTGTTACTATTATTATGTTTGCCATCATAATTATTTCAACTCCTGTGATCCCGTTCTTAACGGCCTTGTTTATGTCCAACAGCCATTTTGTGCCGAATTCAAGAAGATAATGGTTGCTCGTTTCTTCGTTTTCTTTGTCCTAATTGTTTTTTTTTTTTTGCCTGAAAAAGACCCAAGAGGTTGAAATGCATTGTGTTTTTGCCCTTTAATCTGTTTGTTTTGCGTTTTGGAAAAAAAAATCAATACATATCTCTCAAAATGATAACTCATTTTTAACCATCAGATACATTTTTGGCCGTATTGCTTTCAAAAGAAGTAAGTAAAATCAACGCGATTTTGTCTGAATAAAGGCATGTTTACAAATGATTTCCGATGTAACGTAAAAAAGCGATTATCTAACAATTTAGACTTCATGTCTCCCAAGAAATCCCCCTGCTGCTATCAATTTTTACGTGCAAACTAGTTCACTTTTCCAAATGTAGAGGCAGTCATGCTAAAGCTCTGTAATTAAAGGGGTAAGGATAGATAGGACAGATGGAAAAGAGACTGAGAGATGCCGTGCAACGGTTATACTGCTCTGAGTACCAAGCTGTGATGAATAGTGTGAGTATCACAGTGGAACAGCCATACTGCTCTGAGTACCAAGCTGTGATGAATAGTGCGAGTGTCATAGTGGAACAGTTATAATGCCCTGAGTACCAAGTCGTGATGAATAGTGCGAGTATCACAGTGGAACAGTCATTATGCTCTGAGTACCAAGTTGTGATGAATAGTGTGAGAGACACACTGGAACTTTAACCCTGTAGCAATAACGAATAGACATAAATGTGTAGAACTCAACAACAAATATACATATGCATAAATCAGTCAGTGATCAATAAGCATATGTATATATCAATTAATTAATAATATTTTTTTTTTCTTTCGTTGGGGGTGCGGGTGGGGTATTTAAAAAATGACCCTGGCAGCCAACCATACACACTATCATTCAAGAGAAAGAATCCCTAAAAACGCTATAGGAGCAACGCAATCCCCAAGAAATGGTAGAAACAGAAACAGTCAGGAGTGGTAACAAAAGATAATCAAACTAAAGCCCACAAATGAAAAGAACTAGGAACTAGGCCCTCCAGAAACTACACGAATGAGATACTCCGTTACGCTGGAGATGGGAAATCAATTTAATACAATCAGTCATACAACAACTCAACACAACAGAATCTCTCAAAAGAAAAGTCTGCGAACGTTTTCTATTCTTAATCACTGGGGCACGCTACAGGGGTACAAAAAAAAAAAAATCCGAATCCTAAAACAATTTTAGAAGGTAAAGGCAGAAAGTTTTCTTTGGGGTCACCAGATGTTACAGGTGTGTTGTTGGTGCGTGCGTCTGTTTGTCTGACTCACAGAAATTCGGATGCGTGTACGATTTTTTTTAATTCACACAACCCACACATTTGAGACATGGACAGCCAGGCAACAAGTCAACGTTTTCTTTTTTTATGCTGCCCGAGCCATCAAAACACAAATACACAAAAACACAGTAATGTATAACAATATCAATACAGTAGAATAACGTACGCCGTAATCCTAGGCGTACAATTCATCATATAGATATATAATATTATTTTCTTTTCTTTCTTTTGGCCACGTCCGGCTCAACAGGACAGTCCACAGTTGTTGCAAGTCTCTCGTGAAGGATACTTTAAAAGAAGTCCTCCCCTGGGACTCAGTCAGCAGGAGCAGCTCGCAGAGTCCACACAGAACCGAAGCAACGACTCTGTCCACAACAGGAGCGAAGGCTCCAACACAAGAAAGCTGTATCTCACACACAAACAAGAAATTGACACCACAAGAGCGACGGCCCTGGTACAGCAGAAGCGACGGCTCTGGTACGACTGGCCCGACAGGTCACTGGTTTCAAATACCTCAAGAGGAATGGCTCTGGCTCTGGCTCGGCAGCAGCAGCGGCTCTGGCACAGCTGGCATGTCGGGTTACTGTTGACTCCCACGTCGACCTCTCCACACTCTCTGCATGGTGGAGACAGGTGTTGACTTCGGCTACGCCCAGACCCTCTAGCAGTGGCAGCCAGTTCCCAGTCACACCAGGACACGACTCAACCTGGGGGAACTGATAACTACCTCGATTATCTAGCCTACTACAACATGACTATTATTCATCATGGTTGTTAATCATATTCATAACCACGGTTACTTTATATTTTACCAGAACTTGGGGAGAAATACCCATAGTGAAATCTACAAAGTTCAATACCATATCACAGTAGAACATTCTCTTTTCCGGAATCATGTTCTACACACTGGGGAGGGGGGGGGGGGGGGGGGGGGGGGGGGGGGAGGGTGATTTCCACATAGTCCCTTTCAAAATCATGCTTTACACATTTGGGGGAAAGGATTTCCACATAGACCTTTTTGACGATAAACCAAGAATAGAATCATAGCATGTAAGAAATGATTTGCTTTCATCTCTTTCATCAAGATAACAATGCTTTTATAATTTCATGTCTCTTCCAACATGACAAAAATGTTTTTATCATTGCACATAATCATGACGTCTTAGAGAAGGATTTCCCTTCATAAAGTTTTCTATTAGTAACAGTTACAGCCCTTAAACACATAGCAAGGAAAGATTTCCGCACACTCTGTTTATCAACAAATGGACATTCATTATTCATATGAAAGGATGGTTTAAATACATATGACAACCATTAATACACGATAGTTTCCATCGCTCGCTTCTGGTGCTTACTATCAATAACACCATTACAATACTTTAGAATAAAAAGAAAAAAAAACTTTTTCATCATAAAGCCATGAACTAGCTAAGCCATTTCCTTTTCTGATTACTCATGAACATTTTCCCCCTTCTATTCATACTTTCTAAAAGCAATTTTCCCCCATCACCAGTCACAAAATATGCCACAAAAAACCACAAAAAAAACCTTTTTTTTTAATTTCTTCTAAAAAGTACCTTCACTGAGCACTGAGGAAGTTAGAGTCGCCTATAGGAGGGGAGGACGATTTCGGACTGCGATTTAAAATTGCTAATAATGAAATACCTGACTGCCACAGCAACTCTATCAGGAGTCCCCTCTTCGGCCACTGGGAAGTTGCACTTCTGGAACTGCTGTAGAGACTGCCTGATCGTTTCAGCTCACCTGACTTATACTGAGCGCAGGTGAGCAGCAGTCAGGTAAACTAACCAACCGATTTCCGGGGTGAACATGTTCCGGCCAACGCAGTTGTACAAATTTGTGACCGGACAAAAAAACGGCCCCTCACACCTGGATAGAAACCATGGGTCATTGAAGAGATCGCTTCTTTCAGTGTGTGTCGTTTATGTAATGAGATGCATATCAATTCTTTCATTTTGTCAGTTTGTGTAATGAGAAGTCGTTCATTTTTTTTTTTTTTCTGGTAAGAGTCATTCTGTGTGAAAAGAAGCCATCTACTTCTATCAGAAGTGTCTGCGATTTGTGCCATAAGAAGTAGTCAGTTTCTTCTAGTGTGTGTTACTCTGTGTGAAAAGAAGCGATCTACTTCTGTCAGTGGTGTCTGTTGGTTTGTGCTAGTGAGAAGTGGTTTACTTCCTTCGGTGGGTGTCAGTTCATGAAGTGGACAGCAATTCGCTTCTTTCCATTTGTTTGTCCGTTCATGTAATGAGAAGCGAAGCAGTCCAATTCTTTCAGTGTGTGTCATTCTGTGCAGTGAAAAATGGCCAAGTCAGTTTTCTGTCCGTTCGCGTAAGCAGAAGTGGTCCATTTTTTTCCAGTGTGTCCGTCTGTGTATTGCAAAGCACTCAGCTTCTTCCTCCAGTGAATCTACTGGCTTGTGTACTGAGAAACGGACTCTCTTCTTTCACAGCGTCTACGTGCTTCTACAAAGAGAAGTAGTCCACTTCTTCCAGTGTATGCTCTTGTCATGAGTGGTGGTCCGCCGCTTTTAACGTGTGTTTGTGTAATAAGAAGTGGTTACCTTTTTATTCCCGTGCGTCTGTCTGTGTAATGCGAAGAGATTCACATTTTTTTTCCGGACGTCTGTCCGTTAGTGTAATAAAAAGCGGTTCACTTTTTTTTTCGCCGTGTGTCAGTCTGTCTGTGTGATGAGAAGCGTCCACCTCTCTCAGTGTCTGCCGTTCTGTTATTTGACAAGAGTCAAGACAAAGGGCCAGGAAACCATGCACGTGAACAAAATGAACTAAACGTACTTCCCACACCAATGAGCCGAAATGTCGGAACATTTTTTATCAGACGCATAGAAAGTCACCTGGATGGGTTGGTTATTTTTGGATACGAAAAATCGTCTTTGAACCCATTTCCCCCCAAATGACTGCAGTATGTCTGTGCGTCTTTGTGTGTGTCTCTTCCTTCTAATCTCGCCAAGCCTCTCTCTCTCTTTGTCTCTCTTTGTCTCTCTCTGTCTCTCTCAGTCTCTCTCCGTCTCTCTTTCTCTGTTTGTCTGTCTGTCTGTCTGTCTGTCTCTCTCTCTCTCTCTCTCTCTCTCTCTGTGTCTCCTCTCTCTCTCTCTTGTCTCCATGTTGTCTTGTACTGTAACGTACGATTTGTTGTTCAAGGCGCATACACTCCTTACTGAGAAGCGCCGATTTCTATGAATAAACAGCCGTCTCTCTCTCTCTCTCTCTCTCTCTCTCTCTCTCTCTCTCTCTCTCTCAAGCAATAATGGCATGAAACCTCTAGTAAGTCTACATAGTCGAGCCTTGAAATTGGTTCTTTTAAAGCCGTCGACTCTGTTAGCGTCTGATTATAAGGTATTGAATATTTTGCCATTAAAATGAAATTAGAGTATAACAAAGCTGTTTTCAAAATATTGTCCAGAAGAGTACCACACTCCCTTACTAATATGTTTCCAGCAAAGAGTAATAGCCATTCGTCTAGGATAGTACCACCGCGTCCCAGAATTGATCTTTTTAAAACTAGTCTGATTTACTCTGGGAGTTGTTTGTGGAATGTCATTATT
>JADBJO010009561.1:21969-28500 GCA_016801955.1 Conus betulinus | reverse complement strand
GACGGTCTTCTCTGCTTGTCTTTGTCTTCTCTCCTAGCTCTATCTCTCTTCCCCTCTCTATCTCTCTACACAAAACACACACACCACACGCAACACGCACACGACACCACGCACACACACATAGAGTGTGTTATGAGTACACCTGTTGGGGGTCATCCAAAGTTTCTCTTGGGATTTTTCTTTCTTTCTTTCTTTTCTCTTTTTTTTTTTTTTGCGGAGCTCGGGCGAGCCGAGGAGGGCGAGAGGGAGAGACAGAGGACAGAGAGAACCGACGAGGGGAGAGAGACAGGACTGAGGAGAGGAGAGAGAGAGAGAGAGAGAGGAGAGGAGAGAGAGTGTTGTCCTCTAGATGGAAGGATTTCAGAATCATCACCATCACATCATCATGACTTTCATCATCATCTCATCATCATCATCATCATCAGCATCATCATCATCATCTCATCATCATCATCATTCATCATCATCATCAACAACAACAACAACAACAACAGCAACAACATCTAAAGCAAAAAGAACGAGACGAATACTTCTTTTCTCTTTGTTGCTGAATAACATGTATTTTATTCTCTTTGAGTTTTTTGTTCTTTCCTTACTGTTTTTGTTTTTTCTTCCTTATTTCCCTTTCCTATTATTGACATATGATTCTGTTTATGCAAATATTTAAAAATTAAAGAAACAAACAAACAGAAAAATAACACGTTTAAACAAAACCTACACATTCATCAAAAAAAAATTTGCATTCATTACATATGTACATATAGAGCAATATGTTGGTACATATGACACAATACAATGCTATAATATGTAATACAGTACTGTATAGATCATACATTCATAAAAGCCGCATTACATATTGATCCTACCACAAAACACACAAGCTACGTATGCCATTGATAGTAAGAGGATAGACAGACAGAAGGGAAGACATTGGCACAGGGGCAGATCAATAAATGCTCATAAAACATACCTCATCACACATATTAGAATATCATTAAGGATTATGAGTAAAAGAAAGGAAATACAGGGTTAAGTCATCATAGTTACACTTGCTTTAAAACATAATGCCTTGCTTTCTAGAAAACAACAACAAAACAAACATACAAAAAAAGAAAGAAAGAAACAAAAGTGGCAAATGTATAACGATATTAACAAGACGCTTCATCACTCTGTCAGATGTGGGAGATTAGTTGCTTACAAGTCAGCTATTTGACGTACACATTGACATAATTCGAATTTACTCTCTCTCTCTCTCTCTCGCTCTCTTCTCTCTCTCTCTCTCTCTCTCTCTCTCTCTCTCTCTCTCACTCTCTCTCTCTCTCTCTGTCTGTGTCTCTCTTCCTTCCTTCCTTCCTTTCCCGCTTTTTTCTTCTTTCTCCCTTCTTTTGTTCGTTCATTTGTTCGTTCTTTTCATTTTTCTTTTTCCTGCGTGCCTCTGCATTTAGTTTTTGGTTTGTCTCTTAAAACTATTTTGCAGTACAATCAGTTTTTTTAAAATGTCTTTTCATTGATATTACTTTCACCTTCTTCAACTTGTTCACACCTCACAAACACAGCTATACCCACGTTCACAAGTGACAAGGCTTCGTGCAGCAATATGCATAGAGATAGTTCTGACATGGGCAGACAGCCAAAGATACAGGATAAAGCACAAATTCCTGATTTGATCCCTTCACCATATCATACCGACCTACCGTTACATCTGAGATTCTTTTCTGTTTCATCAACATGTGATGAATATTCACCAAAGCATGGCATTCTCTCTCTTTCTCTCTCTCACTCGCCTTCACACACACACACACACACACACACACACACACACACACACACACACACACACACACACACACACACGTACACACACACACACACACACACACACACACACACACACACACACACACACACACACACGCACATACATAGCGTGTGTTCATGAGTACACCTGTTGGGGGTCTCAAAAGTTCTCTGGATCTTTCTTTTTTTTTTTTTTTTTGAGAGAGAGAGAGAGACGAGATGAGAGAGAGAGAGAGAGAGAGAGTTGGATGTGGGTAGGTGTTGTCCTCAAGATGGAAGGATTCACAATCATCACCATCACCATCATCATCATCATTACTTTCATAATCATCATCATCATCATCATCATCATCATCATCGTCATCATCAACAACAACAACAGCAACAACAACTAAAACAAAAAGAACGGGACCAATACTTCTTTCTCTTTGTTGCTGAATAACATGTATTTTATTCTCTTTCAGATTTTTGTTCTTTCCTTACTGTTCTTGCTTTTCTTCCTTATTTCCTTTCTTCTATTATTGAACATATGATTCTGTTTATGCAAATATTTAAAAATTAAACAAACAAACAAAGAGAGAAAAAATAACACGTTAAAAACAAAACCCATACATTCATCAACACGTTTTTGCATTCATTACATATGTATATATAGAGCAATATGTTGGAACACATGACACAATACAATGCTATGATATGTAATACAGTACTGTATAGATCATACATTCATATTAACCGCATTACATATTGATCCTATCACAGAACACACAAAGTACGTATGCCATTGGTAGTAAGAGGATAGACAGACAGAAGGGAAGACATTGGCACAGGGGCAGATCAATAAATGCTCATAAACATACCTCATCACACATATTAGAATATCATTAAGGATTATGAGTAAAAGAAAGGAAATACAGGGTTAAGTCATCATAGTTACACTTGCTTTAAACATAATGCCTTGTTTTCTAGAAAAAAAAACAAACAAAACCAACATACAAAAAAGAAAAGAAAGAAGAAAGAAAAAAATCGGCAAATGTATTATGATATTAACAAGACGCTTCATCACTCTGTCAGATGTGGGAGATTAGTTGCTTACAAGCCAGCTATTTGACGTACACATTGACATAATTCGAATTTACTCTCTCTCTCTCTCTCTCTCTCTCTCTCTCTCTCTCTCTCTCTCTCTCTCTCTCTCTTCCTTCCTTCCTTCCTTTTCCGCTTTATTTCCTTCTTTCGTCCCCTTCTTTTGTTCGTTCTTTTGTTCGGTCTTTCATGTTTTTCCCTGTGTGCCTCTGTATTTAGTTTTTTGATTGTCTCTTAAAACTATTTTGCAGTACAATCAGGTTTCTAAAAAATGTCTTTTCATTGATATTACTTTCATCTTCTTCAACTTGTTCACACCTCACAAACATAGCTATACCCACGTTCACAAGTGACAAGGCTTCGTGCAGCAATATGCATAGAGATAGTTCTGACATGGGCAGACAGCCAAAGATGCAGGACAAAGCACAAATTCCTCATTTGATCCCTTCACTATATCATACCGACCTACCGTTACATCTGAGATTCTTTTTTGTTTCATCATGTGATGAGTATTCACCAAAGCATGATATTCTCTCTCTCTCTCTCTCTCTCTCTCTCTCTCTCTCTCTCTCTCTCTCTCTCTCTCTCTCGCGCGCCTTCACACACACACACACACACACACACACACACACACACACACACACACACACACACACACACACACACACTCAAAGACACACACACATACACACACACATACAGACACTCAAACACACACACACACACACACACACACACACACACACACACACACACACACACACACACACACACACACACACACGCACACACACAGACACTCAAACACACACACACACAGACATACAGACACTCAAACACACACACACACACACACACACACACACACACACACACACACACACACACACACACACACACACATACAGACACTCAAAAAACACACACACAGACACACACAGACACACAGACACCACAGACACACACAGACACACACACACACACACACACACACACACACACACACACACACACACACACACACACACACACACTCACACACACACACACACACACTGACTGATTTTCAAATGTCACGGTCTTAAAAATGAAACCTAGCACATGTCATAAATCATTGCTTTCTCTCGTCTGTGTGTAAACACTACATCACGATACTCAGTGCAGTGGTGTCAAGACAGCAAGTATGAATTAATTACAGACCTGTCATATTAACTTATGAGTTGATGCTTTATGTTTTCGCACTTCTTTGAATGTAGTCAAGACGCAGTTGATGCCCTGCTTGTCTGAGATTATAAAAAGGTAAAAGATTCCTGCAAACTGCAAGGCTGAATCATTTTTCACACCACGATATACTCGTGGGAATTTAACAGGGAAAAACAGAAAGAAAATCTACCAACAAGAATACAAAAACAGTGCATCGTGAGAATCCCACGTTTTCAGGCTCTTGAAACGTTTTCAAGTTGGGATTCAATGAATGAATAGAATCTGGAAATCGTCTGCAACTGTTATTGCTACAGCTTTTGTTATTGCTGGTGCTACTAAAGCTATTACCACCACAAACACCACCACCTCTACTACTACTACTACTACTACTACTACTACTACTACTACTACTACTACTTAAACGGTGATTCTTAGATGATTGATCATTAACTATGTGCTCTTCGTTAATAATGTTTGAAATAACAAAAAGCATAGCTCAATATAACACTTCACACACACACACACACACACACACACACACACACACACACACACACACACACACACACACACGCACGCACGCACGCACTCACGCACGCACACACGCACGCGCGCGCGCGCGCGCACACACACACACACACACACACACACACAGAATTAAAGGTGGAAGTAGGGGTGGAATGCATGGTCCTGTAGGGTTATGAGGTAGGATCAGTTTCCATTTCCATTTAAACGTAACAGAGTAACTTCGGATCAATTTACTTTCATCCGTTCTCTTACAAGCAGTGGAAGAAACAAATGTTGGTCGTATTACGTCGAGAGACATTTTTCTTCTTATGTCGTGATTATCAAAGATCTTAAGAAATGGCTAGATGATTATGAAAAATATCAGGAATGGCTCATCACGTCGTTTTCCAGAGGTTCACGCTATTAAGAGTGCTTGCGCCTCAATTGCTTGCGCCTCAGAGTTAAAAGACATGAGAGCAACAGAAATATGCATGAGTGACAAAAACAGCATGAATAGACACAACATTAGGACAAAATATCTGTATAGGGAGAAGCATGAGTATAGGACAAAACAGCAACAGGATAGCCCATTTGTACAAAACGGCAACAGGATAGCATAATTGTACAAAAACAGCAACAGGATAGCATCTTTGTGCAAAATAGCAACAGGATAGCATATTTGTACAATGTAACAACAGGATAGTATAATTGTTCAAAACAGCAACAGGGATAATCATGAGATAGGACAAAATAGCAAAAGGGATAAGTATGAGATGAACAAAAAAATAACAACAAGTGTAGGCATGAAATAAGGACAAACTGGTCATGGAGACAGGCATGAGACAAGGACAAAATCACGACAAGGATACGCGTGAGTGTAGGACAGAATAGCAACAGAATAAGAATGAGAATAAGAATAAGAATAAGATGAGAGCATAATAGCAACAGAGATAAGCATAAGACGAGGGCAAAATATAGCAACAAGGATAAGCATAAGATGAGGACAAAAAAGCAACAGGGATAAGCATGAATTGAGGACAAAAAGTATTAAGAATTAGCATAAGATGAGGACAACAAAGCAACAAGGATAAGCATAAGATGAGGACAAAATGTAACAACGCAGATAAGCATAAGCTGTGACAAAATATAGGGGATAAGCATAAGATGACAAAATATAGGAACAGGGATAAGCATAAGATGAGGACAAAAAATGAAAAGAGATAAGCATAAGATGAGGACAAAAAAGTCGCAGGGATAAGCATAATATGAGGACAAAAAGCAGCAGGGATAAGCATAATATGAGGACAAAAAGCATCAGCGATAAGCATAATATGAGGACAAAAAGTATCAGCGATAAGCATAAGATGAGGAAAAAAAAGTGGCAGGGATAAGCATAAGATGAGGACAAAAAGCAGCAGGGATAAGCATAAGATGAGGACAAAAAGCAGCAGCGATAAGCATAAGATGAGGACAAAAAGCAGCAGGGATAAGCATAAGATGAGGACAAAAAGCAGCAGGGATTATCATACAATGAGGGTAAAATAGCCACAGGGAAGAGAGCGTGAGATCTGGCCTGAACAGTAGAAAGATTGACACACACGTTAGGTGGATTTTTGTAAGCTTATCTTCTCTTTGTAAACGGACTTGAACCAAGCAACGCTTGAGAGATAAAAAACAAGCAATGAATCTGGCCTGTCTATAGCTGGGTCATTTCACACTATTTCTATCGTCAGGTCATTGTGGCCAATTAAGGGCATTCACTGAGTTCGGCTACAGCGACTGTGAAATGTAGCAGTGCTAATCTGAGCTGCAGCTAAGCTAAGGTAGCTGGGGTGACTAATGGGGTTAGCCTGCTGGTCAAATGGGCTGTCTGCATGGGGCGGTCTTCCTCTTTGGCAGCCTGGTGGCAGGTGTTATGATGATCAACAGAGCCCAAATCTG
>JADBJO010009561.1:9469-16969 GCA_016801955.1 Conus betulinus | reverse complement strand
CCAAGCAGCGAGTGACGTGAGGCGTCGACCTGAGACTACACACCAACTGACGACCCCGGGCGCGGGCTTCAACCAGTCTCCACGCCCTGCCCATCTGCCTGACGGACCAGACGTGGTCTTTGTAGCCTTTCCTGGTCACGCCCACCATTAACTGCTTGACCCTCTGATATGGGCGAAAGGCCTGGACAGAGCGTGTCGCAGTCTGACCACCACCCGCCATCCCAGCTACTGAAGGGTGAGTTGCACTGTGTGTGTGTGTGCATGTGTTGTGTGTCTGAGAAGTATTTACGATACTAGGAACAGTTAAAACACTGGATAGTCATGTCACACTAAGCCATCCTTTGAAGTGTGGGCAAAAGAGACAAAAAAAATCTTTAAACGCCTAAGGCTTGGGGATGATGGCCGATCCTCTGAGCCAGAAATACACAAGGGCCAGGAATTTTTGAAGTTTGAGTTCCCTAAAAGTGTTGGCCGGAGGTCACCACCCCAAGGGCGTGTTGCTCCCTGACTTCCCCAAGGTCAGCTGAATCAAAAGACTCGGCTCCCCCAAAAGCCTGAGCAGTCCGAGTTAGAACTTGGCAATTCTGGTGGTCTGCAGGGTTCCTTGACAGACAAAACTGCAACTGGTCCAAACACCCAGGGGGCAATTCAGGGAAAGAGTTCATTGGAAGCAATCAGCCACAGCCTGAAATCATACGTTATTAATCGGGTTTGTCCAGGCTCTTCCGGGGTACACATCATGGTGGGTGACATTCCGGTTAAGGCCAGAGTAGACTCTGGAGTGGAAATCACCATTGTTGCTACTTCCGTGTTTGATAGGCTTTCTAAGAAACCGAGGAAGCTAAAGGAAGTGGTGATGCAAATGGCTGACCAGGGTTCTACTCTGAAGGGTTTTGTCACCGCGCCTGTACCCCTGAAGATTGGCCAGGCAACCTTCAGAGAGGGGCTGTATGTGGCTCTGATTGCTGACGAGATGCTGTTAGGACATGATTTTCTGCATCACTGGGGGGCGATCCCATGACATGAGGGCTGAAACTCTGTTGATCGGGAAGAAATCATCCCTTTAGACGTGAGTTTTGGTCAGGGACCGCCAACCATAGCCAGGGTTACAGCTGCCCGTAAAGTTGTGGTACCACCCAACACTGTCATGAGGATAACCGGCAGATTGGATAAAGTCCTTCAGGACTACTACACACTGAATCCTCGTTGGACTCTGAGCTCTTAATCCCGAGGACGGTGCGGTGATCAGGGAAAAATCCAATCCTTTGCCTGGTAAACCCCAGTGACAGGTACCATACTGTCAGAAAGGGGAGCTGTTAGCCAATGCATTTGAAGTGCAGGAGATACTGGATCCGGGAGAGCAGAACTCTTCCTCTGAAAGTAGAGACTGTGAACAAGTGGTAAGGGGGAAAGCAAGCTGCAGAATGGTACGTGTGGGGGATAGACCACCCTCGAAGGACCAAGTACCTGAGCATCTGCAGAAATTGGCTAGTGACTCCAGCACACACCTGACAGAGAATCAGAAGGTGGAGTTGATAAAGCTCCTATGTGATTATCAGGATGTCTTTGCTGCCGATGAGTTCAATTTAGGGAACTTTACCCCGGTATCGAGCACTCAATTGACACTGGTGATGCCAAGCCCATAAAGCAAAGAATGCGCCGTACGCCTGCTGTGTTTGCAGGAGAGGAGGAGGCGCATTTACAAAAAATGCTTAAGGCTGGTGTCATTCAGGAGTCAGTGTCAGAGTGGGCCTCAGCGCCAGTCCTCATCCGAAAGAAAGACGGATCAGTTCGCTAGTGCATCGATTACAGAGCCCTAAATGATGTCATAGTCAAGGATACTTTCCCATTACCACTGGTGGAGGACTGTCTTGATACTCTGTCAGGGAGCACATGGTTTTCGAAGCTGGAAGCCAACAATGCATACTGGCAAGTGAGAGTCAAAGAAGCTGACAGGAAAAAACTGCCTTCTTGACCAAGTACGGTCTGTTTGAACATGTTCGGATGGGATTTGGGCTCACCAATGCGCCAGCCACATTCTCACGCGTGGTGAACCTTATCCTGAGAGGTCTGACATGCAAGACTGTGCTCGCTTTCCTGGGCGACATTTTGGTGTTAGGGGACAGCTTTGAAGATCATTTGCAGAACTTGAGGGAGGTGCTGCAAAGGTTTTGACAGCATGGTTTGAAGCTCAAGCCAAAGAAGTGCCTTTTCTTCCAGCCTGAAGTTGAGTTCCTAGGTCGGATGGTTAGCAAGAATCAAATTGCTATGTCTGACCAGGACATTCAGACTGTGAGGGACTGGCCTGTTCTGAAATCTTCAAAAGATGTGGAACAGTTTCTTGGCTGCGCTAATTACCATCACATGTTCATTCCAGACTTTGCAGTGTTGGCGCAGCCTTTGTACAACCTCACAGGAAAGAACAAGTTCTTCTGGGATGAGGAAAAGCAGTATTCCTTTGACAACCTCTGTAGAGTGTTGACCGAACCACCTGTCCTGGCATTGCCAGATAGCATGGATCCATTTGTATTGGATACGGATGCTAGTGATTTGGTGATCGGGGTGGTTTCTGAGTCAGATTCAAGGAGGCGTGGAGCGAGTGATTGCGTACAGCAGTTTCGCCCTCACTCCCGACAGAGGAGGTACTGTACAACCCGGAAGGAACTGTTGAGTATCGTGAGGTTTACAAGGCAGTTCAAGTGCTACCTACTAGGTAGGACTTTTACCGTCAGGACCGACCACTCCAATCTTACATGGACCCCTGCGGTTTAAACACCCCCACAGGGACAGTTGGCCCGATGGATGGAGGAACTCTCCCAGTTCCATATGATTATCAAACATCGGGCCGGGGCAAAAAGCATCAGAACGCTGATGCACTGTCAAGGATTCCTGATGCTTTGACCCCTTGTCCCATCTTTCGTGGCTGGCATTCGGCCTGAAGTCTGCCTTGTGGGGGGTTGTAAGTACTGCAGGAGAGCAGACGAACAGTGGGGGGAGTTCATTCAGGCTGTGGACAAAGCCCGGGGCCTGACAGAAGGAAGCCTGACAGTTTTGTCTCCTGAGGAAAGAGGGACCCATCCGGATGGACCTACAGTACTACTGTGGGGGGACCTCTCTTGTGGAGTCATGGAAGGGGTGCCATGGGGTTTTTCCAGTCATCATGACCGTGTACCTTCTCCTTTGCGGAGGGGTACCATGGGGTTTTCCAGTCATGATGGCCGTGTACCTCTTCTTCTGACAGATGGGATGCGCATGACAGTGGGCACAATTCCTTGCGCATTCCTAAACTCTTGCTTGCCCTTGTGCCAGCAAGCATGACAGTTGCCCAACCTCGTGTGGTTCCAAAGAGGGGAACGCATGCCAGTTCCCGGGTGCACATGGGGGTTGCACCTGAAGGGCGTTCGGGCTCTGTGTCTGCCAGTTCTCTGGGATGTCTGGACATCCCTGCCAGTCTGGTGCAGAGTGTGCCTGCCAGTTCTCTGGTCCACCCGCAGGGTGAACCTGGCAGTTTTCTGGCTTGAAAGGGGCCTGACAGTTTTCTGGCACACTCGAAGGATGCACCTGCCAGTTTTTTGACACATCCTGAACGCTGGGGTACTTCGTCTGATCGGCCAATCCTTGGTTTCACCTTGGGTGAAAAAACCCGGGTGTCTCAAGGTTACAAGGAGCAGTTGACCAGTACGAGTACTGAAAGTTATTGTCCTCGGGACAGCCAGAATGCCTCACTGCCTGAAAAGGCAGTGCAGGAAAGTCTTGCCAGTCTCAAGGACTTTGAGATTGGCAGCACTGATGGTGTAAGCTTTGTGGTAGGAGTTCTGGATGGACAGGTGCAGCTGAGGACTTGCAATGTGCGACTAGCACAAGAGGGCTACCTCAGAGATCCCTTCGTTCTGGGGGTTTACGGTTCAGGAACTCCGGACAGCACAGGGGAAAGATAAGGATTTACACCTGATCCTCCAATACCTTCAAAGGGGGATAAAACCCGATGAAGGGGAACTCTTCTCAGCTTCGCCAAGTGCAAAGTACCATTGGCTGAACAGAGAGATGTTCCTGCTTAAGGAAGGCTTGCTGTTCAGGCGCAAGCCGGATTCTAAGGACTTGGAGTTGGTAGTTCCCGCTTCCCTCCAGGAACAAGCAATACACCCCATGACCTGCCATCAGCAGCACACCAAGGCATGGCGAGGACTAAAGCTAGACCGAAGGAGAAATTCTTTTGGTTTACTTTAGCTCGCGATGTCGAGGCCTATGTGCTGTCCTGCGACGTTTGTAGTTGTAACAAAAAGAACAAACGGTATGGGAAAGTCCCATTGATGGAGTACCATGCAGGGGCCCCAATGGAACAGGTCCATATTGACTTCATTGGCCCCCTGCCCAGGACAGCACATGGAAACAAGCACTGCCTCATGATGGTGGACCAATTCACCAAGTGGGTGGAATGCACGCCTCTTCCATCACAAAAGGCCGAGACAACAGCAAAAGCTGCGGTGGACAGTTTCTTCTCACGTTTCGTTTGCCCGTTCCAGCTGTTCTCAGAGGTTTGAGAGTGAGGATGAGTACGTGTCCCACTTGGTCCAGTCCTTGCAGGATGCCCACACAGCTGCAAGAGAGAATTTGAAGATATCCCTTCGGAACATGAAAAAAATTATGATCTCAAGATCTTGTTGAGACCATATGCCGAAGGTGATGTTGTATATCTCTTGGACACTGCAGTTGTGAAGGGCAAATGCAGGAAACTCTGTTCACCCTGGAAAGGTCCGGCGGTCATCTTGAGGAAGCTGTCTGCTTACCCTGTATCAAGTCAAACTCCGGAACTCGGTCTTCGTGACGAACCATGACCGGCTGATGCCGTGCAGAGATCGGAAACTGCCTGCATGGATTCAGCGGTTCAAGTCACATCTGGAAGAAGAAGAAGAAGTGCTGGAGGATGAGGATCAGGGAGTTTACTGCGTCTGCAGGAAGCAGTGGGGCGGACGTTTCATGATCCAATGTGACTACTGCCAGGAGTGGTACCATGGATCGTGTATTAACGTCACTGCCACTGACGCACTTGATATTGATAAGTACAAGTGCAGAGCTTGCAGGCAGTGAACTTATTAGTCAGGAGTTCTGTTTCAGGATGGCCACCAGCAAACCCAATGCCCTGGAGCGCGCTGATAAGTTCTCAGTGGCAGGTCGGCTGTTCCCGCATGCTGATCGGTTGGTGCAGGACCTTTGGCTTACAAAGGAGGCGTCCGAGAGTGAGCGTGAGACATGCTTGCTTCGGATGGTCGCTGTCGCCAAGCAACGGGATGACCCTTTCTCGAAGACGTGGCTGAGGAAGGTTGCCGGAGTGCTGCAGACATACCAGCTGCGGAGTGATTGGTGGATCACAGAAAATGTGGCGCCTGTCACTTCGTGGTCTGGCCACCCGGGCAAGTCTAAACCAGCCTCAGAACAATTTGGGGGGGGGGGGGGGGGGGGGGGGGGGGGGTCTTGACATTCGCTTGCTGACCGACCCCAATTTGGAATGCCATATTGAATGGGCCTCCACGAGGGATAAGCCCTCCCAGGGTGGGGAGTATGAGCATTCAGACATACTGAGCGTGATGGACACTGGGGAAGGTATTCCTGGGTTGCTGTCCTCGCGGGGGTCGCCCATGAAGGCTGTTCCCCAGGAAACACCAGAATGCGCTGTCCAGAGCTCTTCCTCATCCTTGGAGTGGCTGCCTAGTGTGGTAAGGTCTGACACGGGAGTTGAGGCCAAAAGTACAGCCTCCTCCCAGGAAGTGGTATTCCAAAGCGGAGGCCTCTGGAAGTCTAGAGTGCCTCGCAAACGGGCAGCCTCAACACATCGCGGGGCTCTAGGCAAAGTTCCCAAAACTGGCCCAACAGAAAGTGGACCTGCATTCACCTCCCGTACTTTCTGGAGAAATGCGAGTGAGGAGGCAGGAGAGCACCTCTCGGTTTCATCCCGGAGGAGGAGGAGGAGACAGGCTAAAAAGCCTAAGGCTATTTCTAGTGCCACCTTCACTCCTTCCTCAATCGAGCCGAGAGAGTTCGCCCCTGTAGCCAGTCACTCACACCCAGTTGAGTCTCGGGAGGAGTGTATGGTACCGGGCTGCCAAGAGCCAGTAGGGGACCTGAAGGTGCACGCTTTCATGCATCACCTCCCTGGAGTCTTCGACGAACGGCTGTCCCCAACCTCAGAAAATGTGCTGAAGTGGCGTAGGAAGGCGTTGCTGCAGGCCATGGACTGGCTGATTATGTCGTCTGGTCGCTGGGAGGACTTGGTTAGGTTCCTCAACATGCAGCGTCTCCTGTCCACCCTGAAAGATGCACGCATCTCGGATGGGCAGCGGGAGGCTATGACAGCTTTTTTGTCAACACAATGGGGAGCCGGTGCTGACTACCTTCCAGTTGTACCCAGCAGAATCGCCAGCCATGTTGGTCCACTGGAGGGTGGTGCTGCTTTTGGTGGCGCGGATGGACCACCAGGAGAGCGAGCGAGTACTGGCAGGGAACACTATCCGGCGCCGGAGGCCTTCAAGCCTGCCCAAGCAGCCATGATACCCAATACCCAGTTCCCGCAGGCATTTGATGCGCATTTCCACCTGATAGAACTATCCGGACCATGTGGCTCCTGCTGGACTCCAACCTACAGGCCGTGCTGGATGGGACCTCTGTGAGGATGGAAAAATGGGTCCGGTTGGTGGGAACTTGTGCCTCCTCCTGTGATCCCATCTCCTACCCCTCTCCGAGAATCTCGCCCAGTACCCTGAGGATATGGTGGTGGTAGTGGTTGGGCTGCATCTGAAGCATTGTGCAGAACTGGCTGGTCGAGATGTGGAGCAAGCCCTTTCAAAGCTGCGGGAACTTGTCTCATCGCCACGGGTGGCTGCTGTGGGCGAGATTGGACTTGACCACAGCATACCAATTGAGACCTGGTCCCGTCAAGCTGTGAATCTCCACAGGATTCTGCCCATGGTTTCACCCCACCATGTTCTCATGCTGCATTGCTGAGGGATGTCCAGAGACGATGGAGCGGAAGCTTACTCCCAAACGCTATGCCTGGTCCGGAAAGGAGTGCCCCGGGAGCAGTGTGTATCTGTGCACTGCTTCTCGGGGGACGAGAACGTCCATGACCGGTGGGTGGAGGCCTTCCCCAACGTCCATTTTGGCTTTACCCAGCTGGGCCAGGTCCTTTAACCAGGGACCAGGCCAAAGCACTAGGTGGGATGGACCGGGACCATATCCTGCTGGAGACAGATGCTCCATATTTCCACCCCAGAAAGGCCCAGTGGTCTGCACCCAACCAGCTCTCCCAGGTGGCTGAGTGTGTTGCACCGATGCTGTCAATGCCCGTGGAGGAGCTGTTGGACCTGACTGCCGACAACGCTCTGCATCTCTTCAGCTGCTAGAGACATGTGGATGCCAGCCAGACCTGGGCTTTTTTGAGGGAACTACACTTGCTAAAGCTTTTTCATAAAGTCGGGGGGAGTGTAGTGACGCACGCAGTGCGCA